>OOFH01000251.1:0-13469 GCA_900323355.1 Merlangius merlangus
GCTGAGCTCTTTTCGTTTTGACTATTATCAAATCTTAGGATTAGCAGCTAGCAGTACTCATGTCACAATACACACTTTGGTCAACACTGCCAAGATGTTATCACCTGCACTTGATTTTTAAGTCATGAACCAAACGTAAGCAAGCACAGTTGTCGGTTGTCCAGTGGGGTGTGCTCTCATTTTTCATTAGATGTTTTATGAACAAGCGACTCGCGTCGGCTGCTTCGCTATAAAGCACACAAAAACATTGAGATACAGAAGACAGAGTTCATGATTGGGGTGGAGACAGTTGGGTACACATCAATCACTTATGCTGCATCACTTACCGTCACATTGGCTACGACCATTATTTTGATTAACCCGTCTCAGTGGCCGGCCGATAACGGCGGCCACCGGATCACTTTCATAAACACACAAGGGGCCTAGCCAGTTTTAGCATCGATAGGCAAAAAAAAAAAAAAAAACGATCCACAACTTGCTACAAACAGGAGATAAACGAGCGTCACTCGACATGTTCTATCGAGTAAAAGGGCCTACGACGAGCCCCGATAGAATCATGAAACATTGTGTCCAATGCTGCAGTAACCACAGAATAAGAGACTCGAGGAGGAACTTGTTATGGGAAGGTGATTATTGGCTTTGGGAGCTGAACAGTTCCCCAAATGTTGGCATAAAAACACTGTGCCATGGGATATGTCAATAATAAAAAAAAATATGCAAGAGTGTCCATGCTCGTAATAATAATCTACTGTTAGGTCTACTATTATTACGGCAGACTACTATACACCACGATGGCGTGTGAACAGAGGATCCTGCCTGTGCGAAAAGGCTTCAAAATCTAGGGTGAAACGTGGGTTGCTATATATATATATATATTAAAAAAAATACATGTATTTTGTTTTTCAGAGCGAGAGACAAACTTGAGCCATTCAGCCACGCACTCACACACACAAGACACACACAAAACAGAAAGGACACTTGAGAAACAGGATAAGGCTGCAGAAGACAAAACTGTTGGTGGCATTTTCAGCAGGGCCTGGAAGTATATAGGGCTGGCTGAACCAGGAAAAACAACTGTAAAACAACAACAAAACAAAGAAACACCACCGTTAAACTTGAGATTCAACCCTTTTTCTTTGTCATTTGTGGATTGGATCAATAACAAAGCATTTCACTGCATTTACAAGCAGAGGCTTAAGACTATAGTTTTCCTTTGTTTTCTATCAATTTGTGTATAAATATATATCTATACGTCTATATTTATATATACACAAAATGTTTAATATCTATACTACAGGTGAAAGGCAGTTAGGCAGGTGGTTGATGCGTACCCTTACCAAATTCAGAGAAGCTTTCCAGCAGATAAGCTGGACATCTTTCACATCTATACTAACATGCATAACCATTTCAATTGCATGCTTTGTTTCAGGACATGACAGCTGATTAAAACATCAACATGTATAAGATCAAATTTTGGGGAAACCTTCCACTGCCTCAATCCCAGTTTTTGGAGGAGAAATGGAGTGGGGGAATCCCCTGCAAACAGCGTTTTGCTTAGAATCTGTGCGACTAATCTTTTAACTCAACAGATGCCTTGGACAGAGAGAGAAACAAAACAACAGTTAACAGGTTACTGCAGAACAATTTGTGAGAAGGGGGCTTTGGAGCCTGGTTGCCAATAATGTTTCTAATCTCCTGATGGCAGCAGAGGACCACGCTCAGCCAGCAGGGAGGGGGGCTCTCTGCAAATGACTTGTCCACTACGAAAACCACAACACAAATCACAGAGAGAGAGGTTTACAAAAAAAGTGCTAGACATGGGCACACATGTACATTTTCCTTCCGTTTACACCCCGCAAATGCCAAGCACTAAAAAAAGCTGAGGTAACTTGGCTTAGCAGCTTGCCTGGAGACTATGAAATATGCATGTTGTTCACTCATGTGTAGCCATTTTAGGGGCAGAAGGAAGACAGACGCACACACAAACAGCTACCCACCTTCTGCGAATGGAACCACAATCAGGGCCCGGTCGACGAAGACCGTGTTCGTCAGGTGCTGGGACACCCCGACCGACTCAGTCTCGCGGAACTTTACAAAACAGACACGTGAAGTCACAGGCAAGGGAGAGTCACTGGAAAAAAATACGAGAAAGTTGTGCAAAAATACAAACAAAGGGATTCACTGCTTTCAAGGAAATTATGTGTGTGGATGAAGATAATCTTTCTTGGGACATGGCCAATCCTGGCAATTCACATGATTACCACAACTGACCAGGCTTTTTTATGCATAATCCAAATTCTACTGGTTTAAAAAGGTTCTAGCCAACCAATAATGCAATGATCGAACTGAAATTGACCAGCACTAGCATCGCATTTTAGTAGACTGCATCAACATTCCTACCTGCGGTGTAACCAGGTGAATTATGACAGACGAAAAATAAAGCAAAGAACACGTTTAAATCAGAATATTTAAAGAAATCTATCAGTATGTAGTTAGATACTTATATCGAGTATTTCCGGATACATGGAGGAGACAGTGGTTTTGTTAATGCTTCTAAAATGCCACTACCTATGTACATAGTGCAATACATAAGCGCGTAAAAACAGGTTTAGGCAACTAAGCTGCGCCATCGTACCCAGTAGCCGCAAAGAACGTTACATAAGAGTGCATAACAAAAAATAAAAACGCACTGCATGGTTATTAAACGATACTCAAGCACACTCAAACCACTAATTTCTAAGGATAAAAGAAGTCGGCTACTTCCGTAGCCACTTCCCGTCCTACACGCTGTACTGCTTGCAGTTCCTTAAAGCATGTATTTTTCACATTGAAGCCCCAAGATGACCTGTAATATACGGCTTATGTCGATTCACGCTGCAGAAACTCGGTCTTTGTTGAACCTACATCTGCCTCCAGACCCCGGCAGTGTCCCGTAACAGGGCTGCGTTAATGCGCGGGCAAAACACAAGACAAACGCCGCCGCAAGGAGCCAGGCTAGCGGCCTGGCGAAGGCCCCACAAAGCGGCCAACGTGGGCCGCGTACAAACAGGAGCACCGTAAGAGCGTCAAACAAATAAATACTCACTCTGGAGGGAATAACTTCAACTCTTCTATGTTTCCAAGGAACCCGAACAAAGTTCTCATTTGTTCAGAGGTGGTGCTTGGAGACACATTGGTCACCTGAATCACGTTCGTGTTGCTGTTCATTTTTTCAACGAGTCCGTCGCTAGCCGCAGAAGGCTAGGCTATGTTGCGGGATATTCGCACACACGAAGACTCCGGAAGAATTGCAAACGCGACGTCGCCGTTTTCCGTAGCACGCTTAAGAGAAATACTGAAACCGCGCACAAACGACCATTTTACGGTAAAACGTTTGGGGGTTAAATTCCAGCCCGGGACACTAGAGCCTATGGGCACAAATGGTGGCGACAATGCAGTTTTCGTTAGCGTTCCAACCGGAAACGGTCTGCAAATACGAAATCTTGAACCGGAAAATGGGCGTGGCCACGACTCGAGTTAAAATATTTTGGTTTTGTTTCTGGAGAAGAAATGACATGTTTTCGTCAGTGGTCGTTGTTCACTATATTCTCCTTTTGCATGTATGTGAACGACTTCAATGTGTGTTCTTTCAGGTTCTGAGGCGAGGGGGGATGAATAGGGGTGACGGACATAAGCGCGTTGGTTGCCTTTACTGGGTGATTAGTCTTGTAGCTAGCTGGCTAACCAGCGAGAATGTCAGTGGTTCCTCTTTGGCTTGGTAATTGTGATGGATTTGTGTATTCATGTTGTAAGGTAATGCATTTGTTGTAAAGGCGTCTACAATTGCTTTCAAATTAGATACTGACAAGAGGCGTCCAAGAATCTGCAAGGAGAGGCACAGCTCAGAATCTATCATAAGTGAGTAACTGTAAAGCAAATGCGTTGATTTCATAACGTTTGATTCAGCCATGAACAAATTGAATGAATGACTAACCACTTACTATCCCTGCTGTGCATAACCTGCTTAGCCAGAATCATTATACATTTCGGAAGTCCTGTTGTTTTAAAACCTTGAATTATATTTCCTCATCATGGTGTTACAACAGCCGGTTTTCTTTGCAGGAGTTTCGTCTGACGGGACATGTATTCCCATTGACACACGCCTCCCATTCCAGTCTACCGGTTAAATGAAGCGCTATGGGCATGCTGAGAGTTGTGGTCTGTACAATGGGAAGGATCAGCACCTTTAGATCTTATCAGTTGATCCTTCTTCTGGCTGCAGCACTGGCTGTGGTAGCTTTCTACTACTTTGGTTCAGAGAGGCAAAACTTCTCGAGCACAACCAAGCGAATCAAACAAAGCCAGGCTAGCCACAACGCCAACAGAAACGATGCTGACCTGACTCTGGACACCCGGCTCACCCCACACACCCACGAACACGACGACGAGGAGGAGGGCGGGGAGGGAGGGGAAGACACAAGCTCGCTGTTGGACCCGCACTTCCACGTTCTCATGATGTTCACCAAGATAGACAAGAGCCGGAGCCTGCAGGAGAAGTTCAGGGTGGCCATGCTGTCCATGGTGAAGCACGGGGACTTCCTCGAGGAAGAGGTGCTGGTGCTCCATTTTGTGAGCGACCAAGCGAGCCAAGAACTGGGCCAGCGGATGCTTCAGGAGGTTCTGCTGGACGCAACGTTCCAGTATGAGGTAAGAACTTCTGGGCCTACATTGAGTATAAACATGCATTTAATCGCTTAGCAGATGCTTAATGACTAAAATGCACTATTGAGGTGCTTTTGTCTGTTCCAAGTGAGGCCTAAGGAACAAATCGAAACAAGTGTCAAAACCAAGTTTATAAAACAACTGGACAGAGTGTGTGGAGTAACAAGGAATTAAAGTGTTTACATCACAATGCTGACTGAATTCAACATTAAGCTGTGTGTAATGGTTGGTATTGGTCTCAGCCAGTGGTGGTCTTACCTAGGAGTGTCCTGGCATGGCCTCGTGAGACCATCCCGATAGTCACTCGGCCTTCTAATTTAATTAGCGACTCCACTACTTCCGTTTTGAAACGCATGGGGGCAGTGTTGACCTGTCAGAAAACACGATTCCTTCTCTCGTTCAGTTTATTTTAATGTGGTGCAGCAGGTTTTTTCTCTTTTCGAATAATGAAAAATACTTATTTACTTTTTTTTTAAACAAAATAATTCAAAGAGCTTAACACTGATAACGAGAAGGCAGATGCAACCATTGCATTCAGGAAGAGTCTTGCAATTATTCAAACGGCCGAATGGTTTGGAGCTTCAGTGCCAAACTCCAAAAACCTGTTGGGACCCACATGGCCATCTGTAGTCTGACCACTGCCCTAGGGCTCTCTGGACATCGTACCCTTACCCACACGAATGAATAATGCCAGGTCGCACTACAACTCTACTGCCTTCCCAACCTCAGTTCAGACAGAGTTTAGTATTCTTTCAAATCTAAATATATTATAAATATAATAAATGAGTGGGATCATTATATTGGACATTATGTTTTCACAGAATGTCCTTAATCTCTCCCTGCTCGACGACTTTAAACATAGTTTACTTGATTGATGTCATATTTCTATGATGTTTAATGACCCCCCTAACGATCGCATTCATGCTCTTATGCCTCGAGCGTAACTAATGAAGCACAATGTATTCGGTCAAAACAGCCCGTCGTACAAAGCGGCGTCAACAGGCGGTCCAAATGAACAGCAGTTGGTAGTTGGTTACTTCAAACACTATTCGATTATAAACTTGAAAGTAGCTCTCTTGAAAATAGCTTGTTCATTGGTTGTGGTTTGATGTCTTAATGGTGCGATGGGTAATTGCACTATGTGTGTGTGCAATGACATTAAGTTGACGTTAGGTTGAATAGAAAAAAAACCTTGTAGAAGTAGTTTTCCCTCCAGTCGTGTTTCCAGTTGTCTCATCTCTCTTATGTATTTGTTTTAACTCCTTTTTTACGAATCTAGCAATTGAGAGTTTCCTAAGCTGTTATCTTTCTCCATTTAATACAACCTCCTAGGAACTATGTCATCCCATTTCAATGTGAGAGAAGCATTGTGTGTTAAATTCAGAATGCCGTACAACTTCTTTACAGGGAAGTGATTGAGCATTTATTTGTTTCCATTGTGTTAATCCCTGGTGCAGGTGGTGTTCCATGACGTGGTAGATCTCACCCACAAGCTTTTCCCTATTGTGGAGGCCATGCAGAAACACTTCAGCGCTGGCTCTGGGGCCTACTACAGTGATGCCATCTTCTTCCTTTCTGTGGCCATGCATCACATCATGCCTCAAAGTAAGTGCTCTCCCTCGGAGTCAAACCACTCTAATCACCTGATTGGCATTGGAAATAGATCTGTCTTCATAAAGATGGATTGAGTTAAAACAATCAATTGAAAATGGTTTATAGGCAAGATTAGTTATAAATTGTGATGCGTTTCGACAGTACTAAAAATAAGAGAAATCATTGGTATGCGTCTTTGAGCTCATACCAGTTTTGCTATATTGTGACGAGCCATAGCACCGTATTAGTCATCACATTTGAGCTTGAGGGATGGCATTTCCTTTCTTGCGAATGAAGTTTCAAAAATGGCAAAGATAACTGCTGGACTGCACACGGGTTCATGATTTATCGTTGCAACACCTAGCAGTAACGTATTATTTCTTTTCCTTTAATCATGAATATGTATGTGACTTGTAAACATGTAGAATTCATAAAGGCTATCCAAACATACAGAGCTGGATACTTTCTCCTGCGTAGTCATCTGTACCAATGTGGCGTTCTGCCACCGCCCTGTAGAGTGGAGGGAAGGGTTTAATCCCTTCTAATTAATGAATGCCTCTGCCCACAATATTGCCACCGTACAATGCACAATGGCTAATCGCTCCAAGGCTTCGCCGTCGCTCAGGGTGCTGTCTTCCGACACTCTTCACACTCGAGAGGAGAGGCAGTGTGAGGCGGCACTCAGCCAGTGGAGCAAGTCATTGGGGTTCCGGGGCTCTGATCAATATTCACTCCGTGACACCTCTGCCGGCCGACCCAAGCTACGTAGGCAAACTCGAAAACGCTATGGCTTTCCACGCAGCCTGACTCACCGCACAGATGAAAGGACACTTGAAAATGTGATTTGAACTGGGCCAAACCATTTAGGTCATCACATGCTACGCTGCTGTTGAAGTGTAGGTCATGGGATTCGTAGGTTTCGATTAAGTTATTTTCCCTTCTTCCAGCCCTTCTTCTGGGTTCTTTCTGTTTTTACTGATCCTTAAGGCATGGGGCTAAGGAGGTAGAGCAGGGGTTGATTGGTAACCAGAAGGTTGCTCATTCGATCCCGGGCTCCTCCTAGCTGAGTGTTGCTGAGCAGGACACCTTACCCCTGACTGGTCCCGGCGAGCTGGCTGTTGCCTTGCATGGTTAGTGTGTGACTGAAGGGGTGAATGTAAGGCAATATTGAAAATCACTTTGAGAGGCCACTGGCGCCAGATAAGTACAGTCCATTTGCCATTTGCCATTCTTTGAATATGACCGACCCTTTCACAAACTGGGGTCAAGCTGTTCTCTGCCCAAATGAGTATTCACCTCTCTACCGAAAAACCTACAGTACATTACCCCAAACTGCACATTTATCATCCCATATTAACATTTCTGTAGCTGGAATTTGGTTGGCTTGATTGCTTGACAGATGAGGGTGGACGGATTACCTTTTTTTTTTTTATAATTGCTTATTCACTTTAATTGATTTTGGGGTTGGAACCAACCAAGATGCTTGTCTAGCATGGGTTGAGCACTAAATGTCCACTAAACGGATGGAAAGTAATGGTCCAGTCATCTTGTTCTAATTACTTCTGATCTTAACAATGTTCAATTAGGAATTAGACGTTAGACATAACCAATTGAACAGTTTAAAACCAAATGTCCCTGTTTAAGGGAGGATGAAGGTGCCACTGCTATCACTTGAATGCTTTGGTATCGCCTGTACCTTTTTTAATAGATCCTTCAGATCTCACCACTTAAAAACAACTTTGCCGGGTTGCCTGTTGTGTTAGCCCTATTATTCCAAAAATAAAGTTTGAACTAATGGACGCAATCGGCCTCCTAACAATTACTGTCAGGCAAAAGCTGCGATACAGGTTTTAGTTGTCACAAATTTTGAAACGGCTCAATGGCATAGCTAGAGAAATGGAAACACTTTGCTCCCCTAATTAATTTCATAAGAATAATTTCCGACAAAAAAATCCCACGAGGCAGTTTTGTTTGCGCAGGCAGAGCTATATTTGTACACAACCCCCCAGAGCTAACGGTGTTGGATTAAGGACTTGGCTCTCTCCATCACAACCCTTAATTCAAAATTTCAAACCATCCTAAAATCATGGATGTTTGAGTCACATCTGGATTCATCCTGGTGCTGATGATGGGGGGAGGGGGGGGGTTCTTGAGGTTTGAGTGTGTCACAGTCAGATTTGTCATGTAGGGTCTTTATCAAGCAATTAAATGTCAAAAAATAGCATTTTAAATGAATTCAGGGAAATCCATTTATTTTTTTTCAAAGTGTGTGTGACATTTTCCCAAGTTGCTGCAATGGTGTCTCTTTAAATGTCTCCTTTGGCATGTATTGTTCGGCAGACGTTTCAACCCCTGCATCTTTCGTCGTTGAAAATAATCTACCATGACAACCATCTTCCTCCTTTCCTCTTAAATGGATCTCATCATGGATTTCCAGTCTTGCTCTATGCACTACTTAAAGAACATAGTCTCCCAGCACTGATAATCAATGCTCATATACCACGCAGTAAAACCAGCTCAACCCAGCTCAACCCTGCAGCACTGCCACCATGATGTTCACAATTACACAGAAGCTCTGAACATATTTTAAATGAATGTTTTCCAACATTCATGCACCAAACTGTTCAAGTTCTTTGTTTTTCCTATCTGCTCACAAATTCCTTTCTCTCTCCCGATGGACTCTGAGATTTAATGCGAGCACTTATTGTACAGGAAGCTTGAAGGAAGCCCTGAAGAGTAGAACTGTCCTGTTGATCACAGTTAAAAAGGAGCTCTCTGATCCAATGAAAGTCTTCCCTTCACTGACCTACATACACTGTGCTCTGCAGTGACTGTGCCAGACAACCCCTCTATTTTAGTTGAAGAGAGTACTACACAATCATTCAACTTCCTCTGTGTTCTCATCTTAGTCTGACACTCTTGAGCTATAGGATTTTATCAGGCTTTCAAACCTTTATGATACTTGAAATAACCAGGAAGCCTACAGCAGAGATGCCGTAATGTTTCATTGTTGGAACAGAATTTGGAATTTTGTTCTACAAATTCAAATTTTCTATTGTGTAGTAGTGTCATCGCACACGTGACAAGATACAAATGCAGCTTATTGTTACGGGTATGTATATTATTGGGTAATTTTGGTGCTTATATGCAGGGTGACTTACAATGAATGCAGATGCATGCCATTAAAATTTCCTAGGCAAACATACTCCTACAGGTAAATCTGAACACTGGGACCGATTGTGTTGGTTGGGAGTCAAAGACCCTAGCTTCTGCTCTGGCCAACTATTTCTTCAGCCAGTTCTCACGGGTTTATGATTGGTTTTGTATTCATTTGTAGTAACGAGCCCTGGTTATCTTCATATGTTCTCCTATTAACTTATCAGAGTAATGTGTTCTTTTGACTCGGGTTAGGGCCTTAATGATGTTAACCTAGTTTTTCCATGTGAACAACAACAACCATACTATTGGGCCCGATGTCACCGGTGTGGTCACTGGTTGCTGTTCAGCGCTCCAGCTCAGCACGGGGTCGCTGTGTACAGTGTATGTCATGCCTCTCTGGCCCAGCTTCCAATCAGCGAATATCAATATTATTCAGTTCTGATCCTTTCTCCCAATAGTTTCCTTTTGTCTGTTCTTTGTGTGGTCCATACATCTCTGATATGCGGCATTCAAACATATATAAATGTCCTTCTTTCTTATAGATAGTGATTTAAAGAAGAATTAAACTGTTATCTCAAAATCCCTAACAAAGCCCTCCGCACCAAAAGAGTCAAAGAGCTGTAATAAATGTAACCGCATTATGGGCTAGTGGGTGTTGGAAGTTGAGTAGGTGGGTCAGATCTATTCATTCTTGGTAGAAGCCCTTTCTGCTGGTTCCATTATTGGATTCTGTGAGAAAATGACTGGATGTTGGAACAAAGTATTAGCATGCTGAAATGAATGCCATCCATCTTGCGCTTTAATGAGTCCAGCCTCCACGTCAGCCCTAAATATGAAACGGCAAGGTTGTTTTCGTTGGAATCACCAGCTCTACCCTGTAGCATTATTAGGTGTCACGGTAGCTGTCACGCAGAGGGGATCGTGGAATGCACAAGACTTTTCACAGCGGCGAACTACACGACTGAGGTCACGTGCTAAGTCTTTAACACAACATGGAATAAACGCCACCGTCCCCGATGTTGTAACAGACTAACACCTATTCCCACAACCCCACCTCTGGCTAAGCCCAGCAAGTATAAACAGAACACAACCACGGCATCAGAGAGGACTCTCTTCCGGTCGCCACGCTGTTGGCATAGCGCATGAAGGCATTGTGACGGGTCACTTCCTTGTTTGGATAGGAAGACCGAACTGGCTGACGCTAGCTAGCCCAGTTTATTTTGATTTATTTATGTCTCTCCCTCAAAGCCCCTTCGCTCCAGCCATGCTGAAGCCCAGTCACCTCTCATTGTTTAGTGTTTGAACAAGCTTAGTTAAGGCCAAGTTTGTGTTTTTCTTTTCTTCCCCCTCCCTATAGGCCCCGTTTTGTGTGATGTCTGGCCCTTTACAGTCAGAACCTGCGTTGGCCCCTGACCCGTCGCTTTGAATTTCACAATCAACTTTTGTCAGTTGAGGCCAACAATTACAATGTGTTATGCCAAAATGTGTACCTGATCATTGTACACCATCATGCAACTCGACATTTTTTGCTCACTCAAAATGCCATAATTGTCATAAATAAGGTCAACAGGGCACTATTTATGATGTAATATTGTTAGATGCCCTTACTTTGTCACACTAGACTTTATTACTCTTGTTTTTTATAGCATGCGATTGTTTTTATCATCGTGCCATATTTTAAGGAAATATGGCACAGAAATCAAAAGTTTTTTGATTAGTTGTAAGACTTGCTAAGTTTCTCTCATATTCTCAGTTAAGTAGTTTGACTTCATGAGACTGTAACACCATCCTATTGCTCTCTTTCAACACCATGGCAGGGACTGAAAACCTGATCCAATCAATAACTTTCATGGTCATCACTGTGAAATCGACATGGCAACCATCCACCAGTGCAGTAATCAAGTTGTTTCCATGGTGTACGAGTCTGGTGTCCCAAGGATTTCCCAACATTTCATCACCAGGGCAACCAGGAAAACAATGATCATGAAACAATGAACAGATGACAGGTTCATAGTTCCTGGATACTTGGTGTTTTCACTTGTCTACAAAGATTGTAAGATAGCATTTGCAGCACTCAAAAGCTCCACCATGCTACTCTTTGTATAACACATGCTTCATGCTTTCTTTTCTTCCCAATCTCTTTCTTGGCTTTCCAATGTAACCAATGGTATAAATGGTATAATGGTATAAAAAGTCAATGGTATAAAAAGCCACCGGAATTCCAAAAAAGTTGTGGATTATCCAACTGAGTGCATTGATTCCCCCGAGTAATCCAGTACCATCTTTCATCTAAAAACCCCCAAGTTTCTTCCCCGGTAGTAATGGATCTTGATAGAAAAATTGCTCCCACATAATTCTACTCCATACTTGAGGTTATTCTTGCAGCACTTTGGTAGCTGAAAGTCTTGGCTAAAACTATATTGATGAAAAAGCACTCTACCTTGAGATGTAAGTAGGGGAATGTGTATTGTCCTAGTGCTTTGTTTTCAAAGCCATGGGGGGAGGTACAATCATAACTGAACAACAGTGTTTGGGTAATGGCATGGCTTGAGGTAAGCACTTGGTTGCCAGGGGGTTTGGGGGAAGATAATAAATATGGCATGCAGGATTAGAATTTGTTTTATATGCAGCAATACAACTATTGGAATAAATCAAAATTTTATCTAAGGTATATTGCAAGCCCTTTGTACACTATCTTTTCTCGTTTTCTCCTATCTGCCCATGTATCCCAAGCACCAATTATTTTAATGAAAACCACTGATGCCAGTCAGCAGACTTTACTTTCATTTATTTTCTCCAAACATGCATCATTTTTGGTCGAATGTTAAGGCACTAATATGGACGTGCCAAAACAAATGGTAAGGCACGAATATAAAAGTGTCATAACGAAACGTTAAGGCATGAATCTGGAAGTCTCCATAACGAAGCATGTTCTTCCAGGCCTGTCGCGGATCGTTCAGGTGGACCTGGACCTGAAGTACAGGACCAACATCAGGGACCTCTTCAAGCAGTTTGACCACTTTCCCCCCGGGGCAGTCCTGGGCATCACCAGGGAGATGCAACCGGTCTACAGGTACGCACAGTTTCCCCACGTCTACTGCTTAACGTCACTAGCGTCGATGCCAGGTGTGGGGCTCGGGTGACTGCAGAGACAAATATTCATTTGAAGATTTGTATCGTGCAAATCTTCAAATTTGCACGATACAAATCTCAAAGTCTTGATGTGTTTTTCATTACGATAGCCCCCACGAGATAGCCCACATTTCTGCCCTGCTGGGCAGAAATGTGGGCTATCTCGTGGGGGTATCGTAATGAAAAACGCATCAAGACTTTTTATTTTGTTCACATACTAGCAGAAGCCTCTTGGTCTCCACTCGACTAAAGATGTACTGGGGGTGGTGGTGTTAAGGCGTTACATTTGGAATATGATTGAAGGACGGGTCATTGTTTCTGAGAGCTGTTGCTTGGTTGGCTGTGTGTGTGTGTGTGTGTGTGGGTGTGGGTGTGGGTGAGGACAGTTGCAGGGCAGAGGAAGGTGTTTTTAGCAGGGATCTGGTTGATGCAACCGGGAGTGAATATGGGACAACATGCTCCCTGGATTTTTGTAACAACCGAAACACTGGTACCCTCGAAATGTGATCGCATGAATGTGCATGCTTCGCCCTGCTGTTTCAAACGACTTGATCGGATATGCCACATGTGCATTTTATGGGGAGTATGTCAGGCACTGATTTGTAGGGCCAGTGTAATACCTGTGTTACAGGTCAGCTCAGTTAGTGTTGTTAAGCGCCGGGGTGTAATGCTATTTTGACGCCCTAAAAGTCTGTCTTGCTGCATTTCCCGCAAGGGTCAAGTTTCATCCTCGGGGAGCAAAAATGGTAGGTTAAACTGGACAAAATGTATTCCTAGTGATGGCAGGGACACTTCCAAGTGCTTCGACATTTCGAAGGTCACCGTCATTTACTTTGGTTTGCCTCAAACAACAGGAAGCCGGGGACTGCTGCTATATGTCCTCT
>OOFH01000254.1:0-14625 GCA_900323355.1 Merlangius merlangus
GCTCATCTCTCTCTCTCTCTCTCCCTCTATCTCTCCCTCTATCTCTCCCTCTCTCTCTCTCTCTCTCTCTCTCTCTCTCTCTCCTCTCTCTCTCTCTCTCCTTCCCTCACTTCCTCTCTCCCTCTCTCGCCCCACCAGCTGGACCGCCCACTAAGCCCTGGGATCAGGGCTTAGTGGGCGACAGAAGGCACTACAGTAGGAGGAGGTGGATCCTGGCTGGCCTAACCCCCTGCTGGCTGCGTCGCGTGGCTGTAACTTCTGACCTCAGATCTGTGGATCGCTCACGTGGTGGCAATGCACCACGTGAACAGACCACAGACTGCTTTATTTTCCAGCGCCCTTGCCATGCATGTTCAGACGTCTGGGTAAGAAAAGGACTTCTGATCCCCCGAGTGAGTGAGAGATCATTGGGGAGAATGAGGAAATGGTGAGGGAGGGAGGTAGATAGCCTTGTTGAGTAAGGGAAGGTGAAAGGAAGGGGGAGCGGGAGACGGGGATAGAGACGTCACAAGTTGTCTTGCCCCCCTACTCGTCTCACTTGTCTTCCTAATGGGGATTTCAGATCATTGTTATGAGTGTCCGTTGTAACGGCTTTAACCCCGGGGACTCCGTGACCCCGCTCTAATCCCAATCAAGCTTGCCTTCGTTCAGTGCTCAGGGGGGCAGAATACCACATAAACATGATGCTGAACACCCTCAGCCCACACACAATCCAAGGGTAATTAGATTCATTATGAAATGTGTGATTTCTGGGCATATGCTTTGAGATCAGTTGAGAACTGTTACATTTCCCTCCATGACTTTCTGCATTCATTCCATTATTTTTGTAATACTCTCCAAAACAACAGCAACTTATGCAAAATAAAATGAGCAAAGCAACATGATTGTTACAATATAGTAACAAGAGATAAAGGCATTTTATTGAACCAATAAAATAAGATGCAGTAAAGTGCAAAATAATGTGCAATAATAACACATGCAGGCAGACCAGACCGAAGGGTGTCTAGAGCAAAGACAGACAGGGCCTGGACCAAACCCTGCAAGGCCATCTGGGTAAGGAACGGACGTATCCTCCTGATGTCCCAGTGTCACACCCGGGTTCCTTGCCGTCTGAGGCCTACGCAGCGCAGAGTTGTCACTATTGAGTGTGATAGGGTCCGGAAGGATGTACTGGTGACGGTATGCAGAGAGTTTGGAAAGGACTTCACACCCAAATGTTTTGAATGAAAATCTCAACAACATTTGAGATTTTGACTGTTGACTTTGTGTTGATGTTAAAATCACAGAAGTAAGCTGCCTCACCGATGTTCAAAATGAGGACATCTTATTCCTCCAAGAATTCCCTGAGAGCTCAGCACTGTTTCATTTCACAGGGTAAGTAAATGTAAGAGAAGAAGGAGTGAAGTGATGCAGGGGGAAGAGAGAACGTTTCCATTTTGGGGGGATTAGCAAAACCAAGCCAAGAGATTGGCAAAACCACCAAAACTGGATCCTAAACTGTATAAATAATAAGTACGCTTAAACTTAGCCTCGTTTTTTTCAAGATTAATTCGACCCTATGTGCAGATAACCTTGGCTTGCACAACCCTAGGCCACAACCGGATATGATGGAATATAACAACTGACTGTACCTGACACAGGGCAATTTACTGGATTTAAAAATGTTTTAATCCAGGAAACCAAAGTAGAGCAAGACACAATACTATATTGTAGTCTAGTAACAACACAAGAACAAACTTGAATTATGAAGTCTACTAAAGTCTACCACTAAAGCAGCACGCAGACAATGTTTAAAACAACTGTGACCCATCTGAAGGATGTTGAAAAAGACCTGATGATGATCATTGAACTTTGAACTTAAACAGAAACCATATGAAGCTATGGGGTATGTGTTTGATTTGTGCTCATACACGACTTAACGATTGATGGGTTATCAACTTATCTTATCAGCACTAAACTTCAAATAGATCCCCCTATAATTTCACTATTCATATAAGATCAACAGGTCAAATCACAGATACAATAGCCTTCAATAAAACTTTGTCAACTCAACACAATACATGCACATTGTTCCTCAACCATGGCAGATTTACAGAACACAATTCACAAGTTCACATACTCTGGGTAATATTGCTTAGTTTAAACAAAACATGTATGGGAATGCAGAGCATAGCGTTAGCGTAGAACTAGCAATATGATGTGATCCACGGACAATTCTACTTATTGGGTAATTAAAGCAGATGCCCCTAAGGATAAATAATTGAACTTGCATCCCAATGCTGGCCGTACAGCAAGAGGACCTCGGATTTCATTTGGGATTGATTTATTTGTTGTGTCATGTTATCTCATTACTTGTCTTGTTTTTGTCTAAATCCCCTTGCTGACTAAATCAGTGCCTCCCAACCTTTGACTTTAGGGTTACTACCACATTCAGGACAAACTTATATGCAAACGGTCAAAAAATATAAACACACATGCAGAGGATGGGCAAAGAGTGACAGAATTATTACTGGAAGAAGGCCATGGGAAGAGGGAAACAGTGGAGGGAAAATATGCTTATGCAACGCTGCTTATGCTCTCAGTGTGCTTATTTAGTAAACACAAATCGATGGAATTTATTGCAATGGAAAACCCATGATGGAGTGCACAAACTGCCGCCATTTTATCAATAAGCCATATCGTTTTTTATAAAAAATTATATATTATTGCAATGAACTCTTTCAAGAATAAAATTGGATGTCCCCCACTGCAGTACCCTGGTGTACCACCAGTGATACGCGTACCACAGGTTGAAAGAGGAAGCAGCATTCTAGAGGAGGCAGCAGTCTAGAGGAAGCATCATTCCAGAAGGGGCACCAGATCTAGAGGAAGACACTAGCCTTCATTTCAACATCACGATGATCTGATAATTGGCCTTAGGGTTGAAGCGCAGGATTAGCTCTCTCTGAATATAGCCATCTTACATAACCAATGGCCCCTGGGAATAAGCTGCTAAGCTGAGAAAGTGCGGGCACAGAGAGAGGCAAACGTTTATTAAAAAAGGCTTGTAAACAACAGTATATGCGTGGTCAAAAAAAAGGTTGCTTTCTTATAGGACAAGAAAAAAACAGAACATAAGTAGATGAAAGACTATGTTTGCATTCTTTAATATTCTGCATAATATGTACAATATATATACAATATGTCTCATATAAATTTCCCGCAAAAGTTGTATTAATGTTCTTTGCCAACCCTACTTGGTATTTTGAAAGATTGTCAGATTTATACACAAATCATATACTGTATCTATGAATTAACCTTAGAAGCTAATCTTCCTGCCTAAAATGCAGTAGACAGAAATCAGAGATCTGTCAAGGGAGCAAGTTGAAGCTGCAGAGGGTGAGAACCAACACCGGGAAGGGCAAAGAACACAGGCTGCACCTGTGTTCTGGTTAAAGACCAGCTAGGCAAGGCTCTCCAATGTTTAAGAAAAACCAACCTTGAATCTCACAGTATTACAAATTTTTCGGAAATCAAAGTGTATGACTGATTTTTGCTTGAGAATAACAGGAGAGATACCCCCCCAAAAAAATGAAAAGGTCAAAATGATTAATCTTCCAATCACTACAGTGATGTCAATAGGACTTAAATGGGCAGTGTAAAAATCTATATAATTAGATTGAACATAAACTGCTCAGGCTCTTCAAGCTTTATGTCATTGACACTGCGGTTGACATGAACATATCTATTTTTTTCATAATTTTAAATCGAACTCACACTAATCAACTTGTTTCCACATTTCCTATACGTTTCCATAAATTGTTCGATGCCAAATCAGGGCCTTGACAATAACAATCAAGTAGGATTACAAACATGAGACTGAATAAGAAGGCTTACCTGTGTTCTGATCTAACTACGTTCAAACAATTCTCTGTATCCAGCAAACTGGTTTGATCGCCAGCATAGCAGTCCCCTGTTGTTGCCACAACTGCAATTCCCAAAGTCAGCGTGATAATAAAACTATACAAAACAACTGTTGTTGTGCTTGTGACTGCACAAGTCATTTCACTTGTCAGCAGAGATGTAGAAAATTAAGATATATGGCTTGTTGTACATTGCAACATAACAACGCAATGACCGTCTTCATTTTGGAAGCATAATGGTATTGGAATGTTAGTGTTTGTGTTCTGTGTGATGTTTTTGTCCTATTTTGGTAATAAAATCAAGAATAATTTGTAACTATGGGAAGAACTTGTGTTATAAACTGCCACAGTGTTTCTCATGCAAGCGCGGCAAAATATCTACATGATGGTATATTTATGTTTATTTAGGATTTGACAGTACTGTACTACAACACTTTTTATCTGCAATAAAAAAACATGACTAATTGATATATTCAAGCCCATAGTTATCTTGATTGGCCAACACGATAATAAGCACCTATAGATCAGTTTCAAATATTTTTGTTTTAGGATTCCTAAGGTTCTTCCAGGAATTGTTTCTCTTTGTTCTCCTGTGTATACAGGCTGCACGTACCAACGGACGACCGCCAGACAACTGGATTGAGCCCAAGCCCAATAGACCCAATAGTCAGCTAACTGCTGTTCCTCTGTGGTGGTTAAAGAATGTGTATGATAAAGAACCCAAAAGGAGCAAGCACTCCTTTCCCATCCTGGGGAGGGATCTTGAGCCTAGTGAGGCGTCTGGCCTATACAAGAAGCCATTCTAGAGATACGAGCGGCCCAGGTGTTCGACAAACTCAGCACATAGCCAACACATAGCCAGAAGAGAGCAGCATAGAGACACATACGGGTATCCAGGGGGCGGGAGTTCAGCACCATGCTTAGCCAATCAGAGCACATAACTGAGTCCACACCTGCCCAGTAGATAAGTCCCAACACATAGCCCAGGGGGCTAGAACGCTCCAGGTAACGCATCCTTCAGAATGCCCTACTGACGCCTCGTGCCCACTGCACCGTCAGTCAAAGGACGCCGGAAGGCGTGGCTGACGGATGGGGGAGCTATCCAGGGTCGTCAGAGCCCGAGTAGTGTCACAGTGCTTACATTTGCATACATGATCTGATTGGATGACGGATCCGTCGCTGCCGAAAAAGTTGAACATTTTTTAACTTTTTGACGGAGCGCGCGGATCCACAATGCATTGCGCGTCCGTCCCCATTCAAAGTCAATGGGGATCAGTCAACAGACGGAGGCAGTGAGCCCGAGGCGTTAGTGTATCTCCACGCCTGCCTACCCAAACCTTTACCAAATAAAGTGAGTTAAAGCGATCCTGACTCGGCAGACTTTTTCCAAAAACAACACAGCAATTGATGAATCTAAAAGAACACCCTATGCAGCATTACTTTGACATGTTTCTTTGCAACTAGTCACTTGATACATCTTTACAGTGCCTTGTACTGGCTGTGGATGTTTCAGTCAATTGGAAAATACAATAAACTTGGAACAAAGGTATAAATGTACCACCATTGAACATTTCAGAGGAGCACACTAGCCACGGACACATGAAAAAATGCAAAAACTAAACAATAAAGCAGAGATAAGCAACAGCAGCCGTCATATCCATGTCCTTTGGTCTTTTTGTAGATTAATAATTATATACTTGTATATACTTGTATACTTTTATACGTGTGTGGATTGTATTTATCTTGGTCCTGAGCATGTTGTTGTCAAACTCCAAGAAAATATGTATTCATGTCTTCTCTGGGACATAGCTCTGATATGTCTATATAATAAATTAAAATTAATTGCATGATCATCCTATTGTTAAGGAAGGGCGGTTAAATCTAATGGTATGTTTGAGTAATAAAGAATTTAGCTCCAACCACAACAATTAGGCCTACCTAGTGTTTTTTGTTGTTCATCTGGGCACTATAAAAATAATGTATGGCATTGAACTTTTTCTGAATCATAAACAATTTATGAAAAAATGATTGGAGTCCAATGAGAAAGCACATATTTAGCCTATAAGGGAACATGTGTTTTTTCCAAAATGTTATTAATTTGACCACAATTTATCTTCCTTTACTTTTTCAAAGGCACAAATGGTCTCAAAGTAACATAGTATACTTCCAAAACATGGATATGGTGAGTTTATTATTATACTCTACTACAGTCAACCACTGGCGTATATAAGGCCTCAGACAGCAAAGTGAGGTGGGCAGTATAGAGTACATCCAGTAGCCCTATTGAACCAACAAGCTTAACCAGGCCTAAGACAACGACCTCTCTTATAAGACTCACCGCCATCAGGGAGGCAGAGATACGTTTAAACCCATGCAATCCAGTGACCACATCAGCCTACTAATGCAATCCAATGGACAGATATAGTATATATGGCACCACCTGTTTCAACCGGGTTAATGTATAAATGTGGTCCACTCTGGGTGCAAATGTAAACGTGGTGACAAAGTAGCCCTCTATTATAATCCTTAAAAACAAGGGCCAAGTGAATCTGACCCTTTCTCACGTAGGAAGACACAAGTGAAAACCATAACAATAATCATGGTCCCATTCAATAGGTCTGGCCATGTGGAAAAAACGTAGTGAAGTATATATACATGGACCTAGCTTGTGGGGTGAAGGACATACAGTATATAAAAACCTAATCTAATGTTCAAATAACAAATAGGAGGTGACACTACCATACTTTTGGCCTTCAGTGGTTTGGCACTTAGTTATATAGGTGACCTACTTATTTCGTACAGCGCTCAAAGGTCACTACGGTCTTCATCTCAGAATCTTCTCTGTATCCCCAAAACACGCCTAAAACCAAGGGTGATAGAGCCTCCTCTGTTGTTGCCCCCTGACTCTGGAATAGTCTACCTAAGTCCTCTCCCACCATTGACTGCTTTAAGTCTAACTTTTTTTTTCTCCCAAGTTTTTAATATACCTTAATACCTCCCCCCCAACCCCCTCCCCCCACACACACAAACACACCACAACCACTACCAACACTCTTTATTCTTTATTTTATTTTTTTGACTAATTTGTTTATTTTATTTTATTAATTATTTATTTATTTTTGCCCACGTTATATTATTATTGTTGTTGTACCATTGTCATTGTTTTATCTTTGTTTGTAAGCACTTTGGGTCAACTCAGTTGTTTTTAAATGTGCTACAGAAATAAAGTTGACTTGACTTGACTTTTGACGCTCTATTAAAGCAGTCCATTATCCCTAAAGCATCCAAATGCAGGAAAGCCGAGACTTGAGCTATTGACAGGTGCAATGAAGTGAGGACATTTGGCAACAACACTAAACGGATTGGCCGTCTCCCTCACCTTTCATTTACTGTACATTTAGGGCATTTAGCAGTCGCTTTTATCCAAAGCGACCTTCAATAAGTAAATGTGTGAGAAGAAAGGAAAGCAACTGAATATCTCGGTACAGTAAGGATGTTCAAAGGATCAAGTGCCAAGCACTTACAATTGTCAGGTCCATTCCCCATATAGGCCTACAACATGTTGAAGTATATCTGTATCAAGTTGTGTCCATATTATATAATCATTTTTTCTACTCACCTTTGTTCATTAGCTGAGCAGACCTTGTTTGGTCTATGGGAATGTCAGGCTTGCCAAGCGCACTTCTGCAAAATTACTTTTCCGACCTGAGGGAGCGGTTCGTCGGGAGAGGGGGGACCGGAGGCACGGCGGCTGCGTCTCGCGCGCTCATTCTTCGAAAGATCACAGCTACTTTTGCTCGCTGTAGTTAGTTGCCTGGACCGGGTGTCAGGAAGGACCTGGACTTCCAGGTTCACCGTCAGAGTTCAGGGAACGGTAGAATTTTCAATTCCGGATGCCGAGCTTTTCTCTCAGTTAGGTCAGTTACCATGGCGACTCATGCTGTGTGACCTGGCTGGAGCAAACCTGCTGGTACATAGCGGGTTGGGCTCCGAGATAACCCCGCCCACGATGTCTTTCAATCCTCTCATTGGTTTAAATATTAGTAACAAACAACTTCATATGGTCATGTCAGGTACTAACCCAAGCGTATTACATTTGTACATTTGTCCTTGTTAGTTTTTTTTTTTTACATTTTAGTCATCTGAAGATCTCGGTAACCTACTTAATCACTGTCATAGTATGTTGAATTACGCCCAAGCAGTTATATGCGACACACATCTGACCGTGTGTCTCGTCCCCTGGGGACATCGAAGTACGGGTAGGCAGTTGCGTGTGCGGTTGGAGCTTCTACGGAGATTAAACAAAAAGTTTAATTTTGTAGTGGCAATTTATGCATGTTGAAATTATAAGCCTATAGCTAGGTCCTACAGTAAGCTGTATAGTAAAGTGGCGTCACCTTTCTTCAAACATAAACAGATTAACAGACTTAGGCCGACTATAAATACCTTCTCCTCTATTTGTCACAAAGTAGTCCTAAAATAACTTCTGGGGAACGCTAGGGCTATCCTAGTCCTGCAGAGACAGCTTTTCCATGGCGACCTAGTGTGCAAACGCGCGGTGTCAACTAATAGGCTAGAAGGACTGAAAAAGTCATTACGGCATGGGGATTCCCTGATCGATCACTCTATGGGTGCGATATAAGCCATTGATTTTATATTCTCACCTGCTTCATTTAGATATGCATGTGTAATGTATATTGTTGCAATGTGGCAATAACATATAGAAATATACCGGGATAACTAAGGTTGATATGAATACGGATCTTCGTTAAAACAAAGAAAATAAATGACCAAACAAATATAACATGAAGAGGATGTTTCCTGGGACAAGAAAGAGCCTCACGTCAAAGGCAATCCTGAATTGGTTGATTATTCATTGATAGTTATATTGATATTGTTTTATTTAACCAAGTAGGCTACAAGGTTTGCATAGGTCCTAATTATACAAAGACAGGAAGTTTCTTTCCACAATGCAACCTTGGTGTACATGTTCGCTCATACCTGAGGGACTTTTACTCAATGTCATTGCGAACAAATATAGATGATAGCATTCTGTTTATTCTGTCTCAAGGGCCTCTTATTGGGAGCTGTAAACATACTGTGGTTTCCACGTATCTGCTGTAACCCCCCCGCCCTTGGCCTATTATGTGTTTGGCTGGAGTAAATAATCATAATAATCTTTTAGTTCTTTAATGTTGGACATTTTTGACAGCGTAAATGTCATGCAGAACACTATAGAAGCAGCAAAATTGACATATGGAACTTTCCAGAATGAAAGTGAGAATTCTGTTCACTTCTTTATTTTCTGATTTAGCTTCAGACAATTTCCCCTTGTTCGGGCAAAGCTTCAGAAGTTTACCACAAACAATGGGTCGTTCAGTTGCAGATTTGCAGGTTGAGAGGTGGTATCCTGTTGAACCTCTAAATCCCTGTGGAGGGAAACAACTTATCTAGATAGAGAGAGGGGGGTGAGAGATGGGTAGAGAGAAAGTGAAAGAGGGAGAGAGGGGGGGAGCGAGAGGGACAGAAAGACAGATGGAGAAAGGGCTACAGAGAAAGTGAAAGAGGGAGAGAGGGAGAGAAGGACAGAGAGACAGATGAAAGAGGGTTAGAGAGAGGAAGAGCTAGAGAGCGAGAGATGGAGAGATACAGAGAGAGAGAGAGAGAGAGAGAGAGAGAGAGAGAGAGAGAGAAATAGGGAAGTGAGAGAGGAAGAGGGACAGAGAGACAGACAGAGAGGGAAGAGAGAGGGAGAGATAGAGAGCGATAGAAAGAGAGAGTGGGAGGGGGGGGGCGAGAAAGAGTGGGAAGTGGCAGCGCTCAACAGCAGAATCAGTCAGGCGAACTGGAACAGCTGGAACTAGAACAGCTGGAGGACATCATTCTCTGGATTAGTTGATGAGGAGAGGCACAGTGCATCCATTCATCCACATGCATAAACATCCACGTACATCAAGTGTGCATGTATTGAGTCAGTGAATTACAGGAAAGAAGCAGGCTTGTCGTCACAATGGCAATCAAACTCTAGGATATTATGGCCACATAATATAATTACTTTTAAAAATCTGGACAGGGGCTTGCTACAGTAGTTAGGTTGCCACCATTCAACCACCCTCTGTTCAGTAAATAATGTAAAATTATGTCATAACTCGACTGAAGAAACAATAGTGATCAAAACCAAACAATTTAGGTCAAATTTGTCTTATGGGCAATGTTCATTCACAAGAGGTGGTAAAGTGTGGCAGCTGCATTTATTACATATTAAATCCCACCATTTTTTTCATAAATAGTTGTCATGCCCATAAAATACACTGTACAAAACTACTTTTTGAAAGTGCTCTCGAGATTTATGTAATTTTCTAAATTATCAACGTGAAACAATTAATCTGATGAGGTTTTTCATGTAAATAGCTTTACCTTCAGTTAAATAAATATAACCACATGTATACGAATCGTCATAGACATGCTGCATATGGCGCAAAACAAAACGTTTTTTACTACATTTTAAGTACAACACTATAGCGCCCTTTAAGATAGTAACTGTATACCATATAACATTGTATTGTTATTTATTTACATTGAGTCAAATTTGACTAGAAGGCTTATCATGCATAATCCATAGAGGAGCTATGCCTCTGTTTGAATTAATTTCAATATGTCAATGATTAAGCCTCAAACTCACGGTGACAAGCTGCACCCGTGCCAAAATATTCCCTCCGATTGCACCTCTGCATGTTTAAATGCAGGCCTACGCCTCATGTGATTAATATTTCGAGATAATATTTCCCTTATTGTATGCTGCATGACCCCCATCATGTCCACAGTTAAGTAGCACAGGTGTTTACGATAAGTATGCCAAGATGGTACCAAAGGGTCCTATTACATGTTTTTATTCTAAAAGAGCGCTCTGTAAACGAATCAATGGTCGTAAAGCTCATCGATCAACAACGCTTATAACAGGTTCTTGAGCCAACAACAGTGATCTAGTGACACCTAGTGTTAAGAACTGGACGGAATGTGTAGGTAAATGGAATGTGGATCCTTACTTGCCTTTTAGTATTTTTCTATTTTTTCTATTTTAATTTATGCATATTGCATTCACACTTTTATAGGTGCATGCATTTAAATTAAATACAATTATTGAATTTGAATCTTTATACTGTTATTGTCAGAACGCATCAAAAGAGAAATAATGCAAAATAAAGACAGAAAGAAAAAAGAAAGAAAGAAAATATAAGATAAAATAGATTAACAATATGTGTCATATGCATGAAATTATGTTTTTAAAATACATCTGTAGGCGGCGTTACGAGTCCAGCAAAGCGCTTGTTGATCAATGTGTTCATATCAACCCGCACACCCAAAATCAGAGCTTGTCTCGGCGTATTTGATTGGTCCGTTGGAATGCCGAAGAACGTAACAAACCACGTGGTTGGCTAGTGATGTCATCAATCATACTGCACTGTAAACGCTTGGCTGGGCGAGCGAAAGGAAGTGAACTGTCACAGCGTTTCGGGACAAGCTTGGAGTTGACCAAATCCAACAGTCTGAATATACGTAAAGAGTCTGTGTATTGTATAGTTTTACACCTTACCTATCTGGCACTGGCGAGGATTACAGCGCTCAGCCTGCTGCAACAAACCACCGTGTGTCGTTGGCAGGATTCGCTGTGTCTGGATCCACCATCACCACACGGCAGCAGAGAAACACACACTTTATTGTTCAGGGCTAGCTAGCTAGCTTTGAAAAGCCGCTTGTTTTCGTGTCTTCGGAGCGGACCTGAGGCTCAATGGCTACGAATTCAGATCAGATACATGGCGTTTCCGAAGACGAGGTAAGGCGACGTCAAAGCACGGGTTATGTTGAGCCGAGATGTGGAGATGATACTGGGTTCCACTTGCACTTCATGGGTTTAACACAGCCAGTCAGCCACCTACAGCTAGCTTTACTAGCCAGATAGTCCCCCAGATCACCTTAAGACAATCCAGTAAGACATGGAGAGTTGTCATTACCGGATCAATGTTATGATTACATTCCCATCGATCATTCAATATGTGGTCTCCTCCCTGTGCCTTCAAATAACGAGATTAAAGGAGCGGTGCTCGATCGACCGTGCTTAATTTGTAGTGTTGCAACCACGGACGTGTTAAAACGTTGTCCTACTTGGGCACAAGTTGGTCCAACACTTAATATGTACAGAAATGGGTCAGTATTACCAGCTGGTGAATGTTTCACTGAAGTTATGGTGCACCCCGCGCCCTGTTTCATGTTCAGGGTATGTCATCGTACGGGGTCCATGAAATTGAGGAGTAGGAGGTGGTCCAAGTTTGATCAGATGATCTTGCCATTACCTCGTACGACTTGGCACGGAAGGCTTAACTACATCATTATGATGACCTTGTTTATTTCTTGTTATAGCGTAAGGAGTAAGGAGGATTAAGTGCCATTAAATGTATATGGTCAGATGTTGGCCAATGTAGTTATATCCTTGTAATTCTGATGCATCATAGTAACATGTTTGCTAAACGGTGGTGCTTTCAATAGAAGCAGACTAAATCCACTTCTTTGAGAATAACCAAATAGATCAACATGCCCCCAAAAGGTAGCCCATAATGCAAGTAAAGTTAAATACAGTTAATGGTGGAATTAAATGTATCATACCCATCAAATAGGAATGGATGGATATCTTCTTTACAGACAGCGTTATACGATTATATACAAGTGGTTTTATGAATATTGTTTTATGCAGTGATATGCCACATTCACATTCCTAATACTGATGCAGATACATCTACCATATTGATGAAAAATAAATACTTTACTGACCAACACAAGGGCTTTAAAACAGACAGCAGCTGTTTTCTTTCGTGATCCCAAAGCTTTGACAATCACACTTACCCAGTCGAAGACACATGTCCATGTTTTTATTCAAGCCAAGACAACTGGATCACTGGTAAAACATAGTACAGATCGGGATTAAATATGAAAACTGACATTTGGTGTTTGGCTCAACGGTCAAAAACACATCTCTCCAGGAGAGATTGTTGTGACTGAATGAAACAGATTTTTCCATTAAGTGGGTAATTGTAGTCCATAACAAAAGCTAGCCCTTCATCATTGCTCATCGGGCATCAATTCTGAAACCTATCTTTTAGAAATTAAAAAGCGTGTTTAGAAACCGACATGGAGAGACTAATGAATTGGTGGTAGTCATTCATGGGTTAAAGTCATTAAAGGTTAAAGTCATTCATTCATCCAAAGCAAAAAAAAAGTAATGCTTACTTATTAATGAAGGACTTGTCTATCACAATGCATCATGGTCCTCCATATTGAGATGACTCAAGATAATTGTAGTACTGTAATATTCTGATTAATGTAAGTTAATAAATAACAATTCATTCCCATAATGCCAAATTATTTAATGATTAATTACCAAAAAATTACTAAAAAACATTATAACCAACCAACATATTAACTAATTACATTCCAATGCTTCTATGCTTTGGAATCAACCCCAACAATGGTAGCAAACCCGGTATAGATTATCCTAAGAGAATTAATGCTGGTCCATAGTGATTCATGTTGCCTTTCTTCTGCTTTCCAGTATGAATGCAGGGTGCTGCGCGTTAAAGTCATTGCAGGAATTGACTTGGCTAAGAAGGACATCATCGGAGCAAGGTGAGCCTCAGTCGATTTGTTATCTCTCATTCTACAAACCAACATAACATACTACAGCAGATCAAGGCAAGAATACACAATGCAGGGCTTTGCTGTATTTGTCCCCTTGATCGGAACAAACAAACAGGTTTGGGTTTGTTTTTGAAAATATTTGCGCCGGTACTCCTTTGACTTTCTCTGTAGCTAGCTATGCCCGATTATTTGTATCATATGATATGATTGTTCTCAACCTCACTTGATTTTCACTTTTGATTATCTAATAGTCTGCTAAATGTAATGTTACAAAAGATTCCCACAGGTTAAGAAGTTCCTGCTAATATGTGAACAATAGCTGCTTTTCCATCCCTCAGATTTTATGGGAAGTTTAAAGTATTGAATCAGTAAACGGTGATGGAAACACCAAAATTCGCAAAAAGGTTTATCCGCTCGCTTGAGGTTGTTTTTGAGAAATGAAAAAGAGAGTAAATGCGCAAAATGGGAGATGGAAACACACTTTTTGAAACAGCTGTGACGTAGCGAACATTGAACACACAGGACTGACAACGTCCTTCAGATTTCCGTATAACGACCGGCAATAGCAACCCTGCCGACATCAACTTGTAGCATCAATATATATATATTTTTAAGCGTTTGTATACATAGACATCCTATATCATATATATATGATATAGGATGTCTATGTTTGCATATCCTTTAATTATACCGTGTCCATTAATCCCTGATATATGGACACCTACTAAGTAATTCCAGTCAAATTGTCTGTTCAGCCTTCAAAACGAGAGCTGGTAAATTGTGGAAAATGCATTAAACTGTAATCAGAAAACACAGTTATATGCTATAGACCCTATAGTATCTGTGGTATGAAGGCTGGGGGGAATTTTATGTTGTGTATAGACCGTCGCGATTCCCATTGAAATGAATGGCGTGGTGAATAGTCTTCAAAACGAGAGCTGGTCAATTGTTAAAAATGAATTAAACTGTAATCAGACAACGCGGTTATATGCTATAGACCCTGGAGTATCTGTAGTATAAGGCTGCGACAAAT
>OOFH01000260.1:0-15892 GCA_900323355.1 Merlangius merlangus
GCACACGTCACAGGTACCAGCGGGTGCCCTGGTGGCACAGACGGCACCTCCAGCCGGTCACTAGCCCACAAGCATCTTTCTGCTCATCGCTGCCAAGCTACGATGTAGAGCCCTGCTGCCCTCCGACAACGACTGCCAATGCTTACAATAGCGCTCTTAATAAGCACGGCTTCGGAAATAAAAATAATGATTTTTAAAAAAAAATCTGCAGAAGGCTCTGCAAAAGCAATAATTGGACTAGATTTCACGATATGGCTTATAGTGTGTGGGCTGTCTTCTGAATGTCAGAGTGGGTAGACGAAACAAAAGAAGAGGAAAAACAAGAATGGGCCATTAGCTAAGCAAGGGATGGTTAGACAGAATGTTGTGAGCCTCTGGATGTGGAGAGACCCGAGACTAGCCCTGCGGTTGTCATCCTCAGGACTACTGCGTCTGTGCCGGTGTAATGGAGGGGGGCTGGGATGGACGGGTCTCTGATCACGCAGCATCTGCATGTCAGCTGGCCTCGGGGCAGCAGGCGTGTGAGCGGCGATGGGGGGGCGGGTGAGGGGTGGTGTTAGCGTTAGCGTCAGCAGCGGTATGGTTTGGGACTAGGAGCAGCGGTTACTGACCCCTCACTCAGTTGGATAAAACTACTGGTCTCATCCGGGGGGTCCTCTTCAGGAGTGACCTGGGACCAGCTCCCCATGCTCTCCTCACTGCTAGCGCTCATTGAACGCTTGTCCCTCTTGACCAGAGCAGCCACCGGCCCAGCTGGCCTCTCGCTGCTGGGGAGAGCAGAGGTGGAGGAGGTGGGGGTGACCGCCGTGGACTGGGTGGTTCGATCCATTCCTGCGCCTAGTCTAGTCTTTTCAAATGCTGTTCCTTTTAGGGTTCTTTTGATATTTATTGAGGGTTTTTTTCAGGCTTTAATGTTTTTCGCTAAACCCGAGCACTCTCTATTATGTACATGCAAAATCTATGCAAACTGCAGGGGGTTCATACATTATGAATGTCAGCATTCAGTTTGATATAATCACATTTATATTACTTCCTTTGACTATGAATAACAACAATCTATTATGTTAATAATGTTGCTGTTTCAAGGAAATTGTTATTCTAAAATAAAGACACCTTGACTGAGCAAATACTGCACTGCACTCAAAAATAAAACGCTTTTCCACTCACAGGGGTTGTTGTATTGTCACTGTCGCTTTATGTCCTAGGGAAACTGATTAGGTTAAGTCATAATCAGATGATGGAAGGCTGCCATCTTGAAGAATCCCAGAGGGAAATCAGGTTATATTGACTTAACAGGTCGACATTCCATTTCACACCAGGGATGCACTCCACTTGGTCCCTGATTGAGTGAAGGGTACTTTGCCTTGTTATTCTGCCATAGTGGGGCCCTCCACACTCTTTGCTTTGGCAAAGCCTAGAAATGCAACGACTGAAAATTTCTCACCCTTACATGTCCTTTTTTGGGCTCAGCGTCATACCTTTCCCAATATAGTTCTAGCTCACCTACTCAACTTCTCAGCTGTATTTTTTTTCCACACCTTCACAGCCTAACTCCTTAATATTTGTACTTATAATCTCCAATATATGGTACCCCGGGTTTTTTTTTAAATGATAGGGGTAGGCATCAGTACTGCGACCAAAAAGGGCTGCTAAAATGCTGCTGTTGTTTTAGTTGCACCCCCACTAACCCTGATTTAGCATAATCTGTCTGCTATTTCTGAAGCTGCTCTATTAAAGAGCATCATCATATAAATTACATGATTTATCTGGAAAGGATTAACACATTTTCATAAACATGGAATCGTTGTCGTTCATCGCATCTGCTCGCAAATAATCCCAGGGTGGCTTCATTCAAATATTTTAAAAAAAACATTTGTTGGTTTTCAGTGTTTATGTAAAATGTGCAGCATTAACTGATTTAGATTAGATCTTCCACCATAGTTAGTAAACAATGAAGCCACCAAAAGCCTTCTGCTTGCTGTAGATCACCCTTCAAATGCACCTAACAGTCAGATCAATGGTCTGACCAAAACACGCGCATCTAAAAAATAAAAGCTTTGAGAGTAATGTGCCATTATGTGCCTCTGCTTAGCGAAAACCTTAAAATTCATTATAAATAATGACAGCTATAATCCATGGCAATGGACAATTGTAGATGTAGATGTCTATTTGTAGATGCTACAGAGGAGAACTTAAATAGCTACTGTATTGTGTTTCTTTCACTCTTTCTTCATCACACCAATTGAAAGCCAACTCAGTGCTTTGCCAACTTCAATATCTCCCTTACGGTATCATGTTCTCCTTGGCCGTACAAGCATTTTATGATAAAGGCTGTGATGTGTGAAGGTACAAAGCCTACCTGCTGTTCCCAGCTGATATTCTTTCCGAGTGCTTTGGGGCTAACACTTCTGGTGTGACGTCCTGGCGGCAAACTTTTACCCTCATAGGGTCTTGGCTGGTCCCCGCGTCTTTCTGGTCTCCCTCGATGTGAATGAGTGGCACATCTCTATTGCAACGCAAGCGAAGAGCAGTGGCATCACCGGTCCCAGCCTGCTCCTGGCTTCCTTTGCTTCGACTACATCCTGGCCGAGACTGTTTGAAACCCCTTCTGCGTTCCCCTACAGGCATGCGGGGCTGCGTTTGCTGCCACCCTAAGGGGCTCCCAGCACCCTCCGGTTGTCCCCCAAGAAAGGACTTCCCTGTCTCCACAATGTCAGCTGCAAGACGGTTGGCAAACTGCTGCACCTGGGGCTGGGAGTCGACTGCGGCTGCGCCCAGCTCAATGCTGTCCTCTGGATCAGCAATTATTTTGTTCTTCCGCATCAGAGACTCAATGGAACTGGACCAAGTCTCATGAATCAGCATGTCGGTTATCTGGTCAGTTCTGCCTCTTTGATAAAGGCACGAGTCCGACTTACAGAGGCCAGATGCCGACACTGAATTGCTGGGGTATATGTTAAGGGTGTCTCCGTGTGAATTGCGGGCGAATCCATCAAAAGAGTTGGCTTTGATGGGTGAGCCGACAGTCAGTCTGGAGTCCGAGGAACGCCGGTCAGGGACAGAGGACTGTCGGATGCAGAACGATGTCCTGGGAGAAGGTGGGAGCAAGCTGTTGCTCCACTCTTTAGTCTTAGTAAAACTGTAGTCTTTGTTTTCCTTATCCATGTCTTTGAGCATGAACCTGTAGAACTCCTCTGTGATGCTCTCTGTGCTGGACTGTTTGGACAAGCAGGAGGCCCGGACATTAAGGTGGCCATTCTTCTTGGTGGCAGCCTGCTGAACAGCTGCGGCCAAGATGCTGCTGGCATTCTTCCCTGCATAGTAGTCCAGCAACAGGTCAAACCCCCTGCCTTCATTCTCCATTTGGTTAACCATGAATCTGGAGAACTCATCTGTGATACTCTCACAGCTGGACTGTTTGGAAATGGAGCTACCTCTGCTAAGGTTCTGTCCCAAACGACTCCCAGGACCCAGGGTGTTTTGTCTGCCCAAAGGGTCGCCATCTTCCTCAGGAATGCTCTCATAACTTGATGCTTTACCTCGGCTCCACCTTTCACACTGCAGTCTACTGCGTGGCTGACCTGCTTTGGAGGTGTCGACCACGTTGAGCTCAGGGCAATTCATTATCCTGGCTGTCACCTCAGAAGCAAACAGGGCAAAAGGGTCCTGGGGTTCATCTGGGTTGACCGTCTCATCAACCACTCTGTTCACCAGGCACTCCATGAGCTCCGGCTGCTCTTCGGTCTTCCTTTTAATCTCACTTAGACGTGGCGCCCGGTGCTTCTTAGAGGTAGTGCTACCATTTTGGCCCTCTTTCCTCCTTAACACTGTGCGGCAAGCAGGCAGTAAGATGGCTTCATGCCCCTCTTCAGGTGCGCCTTTAAGTCCACAGAACCAGGGCTGCTTCCCTGTGGAATTCTCGAGGCAGATTGCAGCCAGCTCAGTGGCCATGGACACCACTGTTGTTGCAAGGTCATCTGCAAAGCAACTCACAGGTGTTCTGGTCTCAGAGTCCATTCGAAAAGATAGCAGAGAACTGCAGGAGTTGAGGGAGGACTGTGGCGTCAGGGATCCCTGTCGGCTGTCCCCACTTGTCCCCAATCGACCCCTCCTTTCGGCGCAGGCCACAGAGATCTCGCTCAGAGGTTCTCTGATGGCCCCTTTGCCCGGCTGCATCTGTTGGTGGTCCGCACAGTCCTTGGCCAATGGGGAGGTTGTTTTAGATTGACACTGCAGCTGTTGCTTCTGCAGCAGTATCACCTGCTGTTGTTGCTCTCTGCTAAGTACAGCGGGGGACGATTTCCGAGCTTTCGTTTCCCTCTCCTCCAACAAATATTCCCCATCCTTTTGCATTAGAGCCATGGAGATTGTATCTGTGCAATGAAGCATGGCCTGACTGTAGCCAACCAAGCGTCTCATCTGACCTGCTGGATCTCTAATCTCTTTAGTGCTAGATGTCTCTCTGGTGTATACGTCACACTCTTGCATGTCAAATGGGGCTTGACTACATCTGGAAATGTCACTGATTTTCTTATGTGTCAAGCAAAGGATGTCAAAGAGCAAATTGTTGACACTCTCCTGCAGAAAGACTTGCAGGTTAGGCGCATCTTTCCCAGGACCCTCCAGTTCTTTCTTCTTTTTTGCTTTCTCAAAAGCATGCTTAAAGAGACTGTCAACCACCTCACTCAAAAAATCATCAACTTCTGTATCATCAACGTACGATTTCTTTGGGCAGGTGATGCCATCGACTATTTTGTTATGTGTGACCTCCAGCAGGTGTGCAACACTCTTGTAGCCTTCTGGCTGGGCCAGCACCTCCGCTGCTTCCCTGTGTAGAACCTCAGCGATATTTGCACGGAATGCCTCAATACTGGTCCCCTCTGTGACACTGCAGTGGAGTGTAAAGGCAGCTGACGCCTCCGCAGCAGACATCAGCCCCCTAGAGGTCGTGTAGACCTCATTAGAGTCTGCATCTGAGTCACCACCCTCCCCTGACTCCTCGGTTAGGTCCACGCCAGCTACAGCACCAGCGAGCTTAGCCATAGCTGAAGAGAAGGAGTAGTCAGCTCCATCCTCTGACTCCTGCTGCTCTTCACCTGTGTCCTCCTCTGAGCTGGACTCCATTGTAATCTGTTCTGTCAATTGTGGGTTGGCGATGGTACCGATGACGCTAGCGGCGCAGGCCAAAGCCACCTCCACAGGTTTAGAGGGGTGCCCTCCGTTGTGTTGGACCTTATGAGGCTGGCTCCCTTGTTCTGACAGGGGTTGGGGTTCAACAGAGTCATCCTCTTCTCCAGACTGTACCGTCTGGATGCCCGGCCATTCTGCAGCACCCTCAGAGCTGTCTGGGCTTTGAACTATGACAATCTTGGGGAGCTCGAAAGAGCAGGTCCGTTGCTGGGAACCTTCTCTTTTGGATGCAGAACATGTCGAGTTTGATGGAATGGGGCAAAGTGAGAGGCTCACAGCCGCCCCAGGTATGAATGAGGTCTCATCCTGGGACAGTCGAATGAAGGCGTCCTGCAGCACCGACTCGGCCAGGTTTGTGGCATAGTGTCCAGCAGACTCCTTTGTTTTGTTGATTGTTTTGTGGGGCCCCTTTTTGGGGGGGACAACGACGGTCCCTTCGTCTTCACTGTCCTGACGGAGAGAGCCCTGTCCCCTCTGAGATGAAGGGCGGACACAGTGCCTTTGTGCAACCTCTACTAGTCCTTCTGCTGCCCCCCTGCTCCCTGGCTCTGCGGAGGGATAATGAGAGACAGAGGTAGGGGGAGAAAGAGAGACAGACCAATAAGAACCAATGTCTGTACCAGTTACTGAGCAGCTCCATCAAGCTCTTTTTTCCCCTGCAAAAATAGAACATTGGCCTGTTATCTGTACAGGACGTGGAAAAGCTGATTTACTTCTGTATACTGTTCATTTTCACCATAATATTATTCTGAATAGATTTCCAACTCAATATTTGTGTTTACTTATTGTCTGTCTAATGCTTATTTTAAATGTACTTTATAATATTATAATGGCAGTTGTATGGGTAAGAAATAAATAGGTCTTTTAAATACAAGCAAATAGCATAGCTTAATTCAGTGTCCATTGATTTAAATTCAAACATCCATTGGCACACATGGAGGATGTAGAATACAAGAAGGCTATCTAAACTATACGACATTTGCCCGGGTCCCTGGAAAGGCCAACTTGACCCTGATTCCTGTTGCTACTCCATCCCCCAGCGAGAGTAAAGAGCATTCTTATCTGTGATGATCTAATTATGAATATCCAACTGACTCAAAGTAGAGGGCAACCTTTGCTGTGTTGCAGCTCATTTTATATGTAAGATGAATTATAGATTAAGGTAGATTCACCAGCTCTGTGGTAAAGAGCTCAGGGCAATATCCAATTAAAAGAACTGAGCATTGTCCTTGTTCTTTATAGCTTTGCTTTTGCTACACAAGTTCAACCCCACAAACATTGAAGGAAGACAATAATGAAAGAAGCCATATGTACAGTAGGTTCATAGATAAGGAATGACCACTACAAGTAAAAAAAAGACAGCATGTGAATATTGTTTCTTGTATAAACACTGCCTTTAGAAGTGCTCATGCTGCAATTGTATATCAATAAAGTTAAACTATCTAATATAAGGTATTCAGAGCATCATTATAGCAATAATTTGAGCGCAATTATAAGATCAGATCTGCAGTCTAGCTTGGCAAATTTGTACTTGACCAAAATAATTAACGTCACCCTTCAAAAATATATAAATGATCATGTTAGTCATGCAAAGCGTTTTTGTGTGTTACAATTCATGACTCAGAGAGAATTATAATAATAGCCTTGTATATAAGTAGTCTTGCAAATCACATTAAATTACAGTCATGGCACATGGTCCCAGACGAAATGTCCACCCTGTTTATGTACACAAAGCACCCAGAAGCCATGCAACTGTTTATGTTAATATATGGTTTCTAATGCTCTTTGTAAAACATCCTCCATAATCGCTCACTACTCTTCTGCGCATAGAATTGCTCGTTACAATTCATAAATGTCCACATGACGTTGATTGAACTCTAAGGGAACTTTGCCCATGACTAATGACCTCAATGTAAGTAGAGAAGAGTCACGCAGAAAATCAATGTGACCGTGGGAAACCTGTATGAACCATTACCATTTCTGTAATTGTCGTCTTCACTGTCTTCTTCCAGGTGCTCAGAAGCGGTGAGGAAGTCCTCTTCGATGGACGAGATGGAGCGGTTGGTGTCGTCTTCGATGCGTGCCCCGGCCGCGGCATGGCCCTGCTGCTGCTGCTGAGGCTGCTGCTGCAGGTGGCGATCCTTCCCCCACTGGAGGCCAATCAGGAACCTGTTGATCTCCAGGATGATGTTTCCAGGCTGGCTGGTGAGTCTCCGTCCTGAACACTGCAGAAGACACACATCTGGCCCCTGCTGCTGCTGCTGCCGCAGGCCCTGCTTAGAACATGGGACGTAATGCTGAGCATTAAGTCATGAATTGACGAGATGCTTTCATCCAAAGCAACGTACAGCGGATTTATTTGAGATGTAAGCAGATACTGGTAGACTGTAGACATTGGGCTTTGAACCCAATGCCAAAAGTACTTTTTGGCCTTGTGTCAAACAACCTTCCCTTTTGGGAATGAATATAATAAACACAGAAAACGAATGCACACGCAAGCATGAGAGACGAAAAAATATGAGAGATATTAATTTAACAGAGGCAGGCGTCTTTATTATGTTTTGACTTTATTTCTTGTGTAATTTGTTGCAGATGTGTTTTCTTCTTCAAACATAGTGGTACTACACCTTCCGTGTGTGGTTCTGCTTCACATTGTTGCTGGAGTATTGGCTTCAGGCGCCACATTTCAAAAGAACCTTCTCTTCTGAATTTTAATGTTTTATTTAGGCGAGCAAGGGCGAATTCTAACCTAAAATATATTTTCCTAAAAAATGTCTGTGGATTCACTCTGCCGAGGCCCTACCTATTGATCATAACACACTGGTTCAAGAAGAAAGGAACTTCTGTGTCAACCTGGACAGAATAACCTGAGCCTTCCACAAACACAGTGATTCAATACATCACAGCGAAACTCACCTGCATGGAGGATTGCGAGCGAGTGTGAATGATGTCTGGTGCTTGTAAACCCCCCAGGAGCAGGATCTCATTCTCCTTAGGCTGGTGGACGTTCAGAGATTCCACCATCTTTGGCAGATCTGGAGACACGGAGGCCAGCCTCTGATTGCGACACACAATAGAAAATGCTTTTAACCCCTAAACCACTTCTGTCTTTCCGGATAAACAGAAGCATGCAATCAATGTTGAAGAAAGTGTCCTTAGAAAAACAAGCGAAAAATCAAGCCGACAATTCCTTTTCTTTTTATAATGGTTGAGTGGCTTTGAATCTGTGATATTGAAACATCACAATGGAAGTGATTTCAATGCTGCAACAAATACACATTTCACTTCATACTTTATGTCATGGTGAAACCCCCCTGGCAGTCAGTGTATGCAGAATTTCTTGTGTCATGTTAATCATATCATGGCTGTGCATCAAGCACCACCTCCACAAGCAACTGTCTAAATCTGCCATTGCCTAAACAAATGATGCCTCTAATTCCAGCTAATTGTCCAGAATCCATGGCAACTGGGCTAATGTTTTCAGCATTGGAGAAACACTGCAAGCAGCTAAATCGGGCATGCTGGTGGGAGAGACAATGTGGATATACAATTAGGGTGTAAGGTGGAACCTGCGTGTTAAAGGGGAAGCTGCTCACCTTTATTCCTTTGTGATCAGTATAATCCATTTTCTCATGGTCTAAATTCACAAAACAGATCTGAGGGGGAAAAGAGAGTGAGACAAGAGATAAACAGGCATGAACACCCGACACAATTGAGTTGGAAGGATAGCACCAGTTTAACATTTAGTATTAATAACCTTCAGATTTTTAACAAGATTCTTTCACATTCACCAGAACAATTGGTTATTTCTTGGCTGACATACCTCCGTGCTGTTAAAGACTTTGTACCACCTCAAGTACTGTTTTCTAGTTCACCATTTCTCACAATTTCTTCCCTCCCACGGTCTACTGATCCGTCTTTCACGGTCCACCCCGTCTTTTCCTTGTTATCAATGCTGCATGTAAGCAGTCTCCCTTGCTCTTAGGCTTTTCTCCTTCCATCCCCTCACTGGCTCATTACCTGTTCGCTTGTGGTTAAATGGAGTGTGATGGCATGTCATGTGTTGGAACGAAATGACTGAATCCATTAGACTTTGACCCGAAATGCAACATCTGAGGCAGTTCCTTGAATATAGTTAGAATAGTTAAGATTGTGACCCTTATGAACTCCTCAACAATTCACAGACAGGAGATGGGGAAAAATGAAATAATTACAATAATAATTTACCTTTATACGTGGAATTCATGACAAACGCGCATTAGCATGCGTACGCGACACACGCTGGGGCGTGCCCGCCACACTCATGTCAATATGATCTCCGTATGATGTTTTGAGCAAGGAGATTGAAGCTGTGCCATGCTGTGTCTGTCATTATTAATCACACCTGGCCCTGTTAGTGCTCAGCCGGTCCTGCGTGGTTGCCTCGCCTAACTCTTCACTCTCTGGCAGTAACCTTGTTACTGACTTGTCTTTCTGCAGAGCTGAAACTTCTCCCTTCTTCTTTTTCCTTTTCCCCGGCAATTGGATTTTTTTAGAAGATTTTTTAGAAAATCGTTCAATAATAATACCCATCGACTATTCAGAATCATTTGAGTTGAACTACGACACGTGAATTGACAATTCTTGTTATTAAAATACATGGATCACCATAAATTCACATCTTCACTTAAATTAGGAATATATTCTTGAGATCCTCCTCAAAGTTGTATCATCCCGAATGATGAATCCTTAATGCCTATATCTGGATAGAATAGCTCCTTTGGAACGATAAGGACATCTTTTATGTTTAGGTATCCAGTCATTTTGAGATTATCACAGTGGCACATCACATTGGATCAGCACACTGATGAAGCTTACAATTAAAAAAAAATTGACTACAATTGTCAGAGTTTGAAAATAGCTTTTTAAGGATAATATGTAACATGCGTTTAATCCAAATACATTTGGCTTACCTGATAGTTTGCTTTGCCAAATGCCTGCTTTTAGTAACTGATAGGTATGAGACAGCATTCATGGCTTGTCTTATTTTCTAAACCAGGGATGCTTTGTTGGCCCAATAACCCCATTTCCAGTCCAATAAACATTTAGCATATAGTCATATGAATAATGAATAACAACTGTCAAACAATGCACACTCATTCTGGGAATGTTTTCATGTATAGTTACCATAATAGGTTAAAGACTTGATGTAGGCACTTTGTTTGAGTGCAAACACCACAGTATTTGTGTTCACAGTTGATGCAGTTTTTCTAATAAATTATCGATTATGCATGAAACTAAACTTACTATTATTGCAATATTGCATTATTTACTAATCAACTCACTTGGGGTCTGCTGTACTTCATCAACCTAGAACAACATATTCTAAATGCTAACAGAAATAACTATATTCTTAAGCTGTTTTATTTTGCCACCCTTTTCATGAGCTGCCAGCTATTGAATTGAAAAGGAAATATGTATGGCAGGCTGAAATGAGCCCATAGAGTGGGCTCATTTCATTACGTATTTTCCGCTGCACACACTAGAGCAGTTTGCCCATTCTCAGAGAGCACCCCAGTCCCCTGACAGTAGCAGGGAGATGGGCGTCTTCCAGGATCTGTCAGCTCACCAATTGCTCAATCAAAGGAGAAAAAACAAACAGCTGCGCTCGATTTTTTGCTAGCCTACCTAAGTAGATCTGCAGTTGAACGTCATCACCTGCACTGACCAATGAGGAGCTGGACCGTGATGTCAAACCTGGAGATATCACAAATAGCAGCCCCTGAGGCATCCGGAGCCGCTGAGGCAGATAGGCAAGAGGAAGTTGGCCGTACACAACATATGAAGAACATGTTTTTCTATCCAGGATATATAAGGCAACTCGCCGCATCCTTTTTCAAATGGAAAAATGGACAGCATTTGAGAATTCGACCTTATAGTAGCCAACTTGAAGAGAGATTGTAAATATGGTGGTAAAACATTTTGGAACGTTTATTTCAAGCATAGTGCTTTTTATCTCTGAAAGAAGTTATTAGGCCTATGAGTGTGAATCCACTGCATTCCTAGTGAACCTCTCCCACTTGTGAAACATTTCGATAAATATTACATTTTACAGTGATTGCAAACTACACATATATGTATATTTGTACCTCATATCTCTTTCAATAGCAAACCAGAGGTTATTGATTTTACCCATTAAATTGAAGGTCTATTTTTGTACATCACAACAAAGAATTATCAGACATTTACCCCTAGTTTCAAGCGATCACAGATATGCCCATCACATAGAACTGGCGTTTAGTCTGTTATCAGCCGATGCCGCAATTCCTCCTCTTTCCCTATACCTATGACCTCCTCCCACACAAAGCTTGGCTTGCTCCTTTTATTGAAGCTTCTTTTTATTTTACCGTTGTTACATATTTTAGGTACAGCCAGGGTATTCAACTAGTAACGATTTGCAACTGACAGTTTCTGGTCAAAGTTGATCATAAAAAAATGGTTTATCTTGCAATCGCTTGTTTTTTGTCTGTTCCTTTAGTTTGGTTTCATCACTATATGCAGGGCTTTGTTAGTTGTCTGGGTCTCTGTATCCCACAATCGTACGTTTCTCCTCTACCGGTTATGTAAAAATGACTTGAGAAAAAGGTTGGATTTGAATAGCCCCACTCTCATTACAATCACATAACAGATAGGATCACAACCCAACTGGAAAATTGCTTTAGAGTTGAAAACATGTTTGACAAAATGTACGTAATATACTGGAAGAAAACTATGCAAAACGTTAACCATTTGGTCTAAAGAAAGTATTTTAATCACACCCCAGTAATGGGATCAGATCACTGAACAGAAAATGTGTGTTATGATTCCCTATATGTGTAAGTCGGGTCCTTCCAGTCACCGCACAGCCTATCCCATCCTCCTGCTAATGAATTAATGTAGAAGATTGCCTCAGTCAGCAATGTACTGAATAAGGTAGGCATGCTGCAAATGAAATCATACTCATGAAATTATCGCGACTGTGTGACCAGCTTGATGCTGAATCATTGTCACAGAAATATTTATCCTCATGATAATATTCAATTCCAAACAATTGTACATGCATTGTTACTAATCAATTAAAAAGGCATTTATATATATCCCCCTTGCAATAGCTCCCTTTCTCTCTTAGATTGGAAGGTGTTCAGTTGGTTGGTATTCACGTTGCCAGTGTAGCCACAAATCTTTTACTGAGGCAATGAGATGACACGTTTATCAAATGCAATGTGATTTCAGACAAATGTTATTCATGAGCAAGTATGGGGATTGGCAATTTGCCCAAGGATGTCTGCAGACAGAGACTGCAATCTTTGGGGCAAAACTCGCCTGGATTAAGCCACGTCATGTCCTCGTACTTCCTATACTCATATCATGTAAAAAATGATGATAAATCTTTATAATTGGAGCAAGTTCCTGTTAAAAGTTTTTGGCTTTGAATAGCAGTTGCCTATTGCAGCGTTTCTTCAAGGTTTCGTCCTGCTGTAAGTCAGCTTTTTCTGTTTAAAGAGATGGCATATTTATCTCTGCTCTCTCTCAATGGGGCCGTCTCCCTGGGCTGTGAGGGGACAGGTCGGGACACCAGTACACAGCCCATGTGTGAAGTGTTTGAATCAAATGATGGATGGGTTTCTTCTCCTCTGAGGAGTTCAAAACAGGAAGAGGGATCGCCAGGGGAAACGGACAATGTTCAGACAAGATATGCGCCACCGTTATTTAAATGGCGTGAGTGACCCCTGTTTTTCTAAAAAAATGTTTTCTTTAAAAGCATTCTACATTTAAACCTTTGTTTAAGTTAATATATATTTCTCACATTGCTAACAATTGTGCCACTTTGTTTCCTTTAGGCTTTACTGTTTAAAATTGGATCAAAAAAGATTTGCTTCACATACCTCAACATAATCATAAAACTTGCTGACACCTTCATTTGAATAATTTAGCAGCGGGAACATTCTAATCAAATGCAATATGTAAATAAGTTGCATCGTCATCAACTTATTAAGTGTTATGGAGACGACAGCTTGCCTGGTGAAGGAAGCTGGAAGGCGGCATCTCTCCTGTTTCAAATTGCCTCGCTTCTGTCCCAGGGTCTCATGGGAATGATCAAATGTAGTGTGACTATCGCAGCAGCATAACACTTTGCTGTGACTTCATGCATTAAAACATGAGTGAGTGATCACAGGTGACAACACGATGGAGCTGGAATTGGTGGACGAAGCAGAAAATGCTCTGCTTAATTCATGGCTCACACTTCAAATAGAACAAAGATAAATTCTTTCAGTTGATTCACGAAAGTTGTCTCGATCAAGACTGAATGAGAAGATCTTACACGTCGAAGATAATGTAATGAATAAATATCCCTTCCACTATATCTGCATGACTGAGGTCAGGACAGACCAAATCCAAAAACTTCATCAAATTGGTTACTGTGGATAAACCTTGAGCAACCAAACTGGGTCAAACTGGAGTCTTTGTTATTTTTGTTCTTCCGCAAATGTTCTTAAATTAGAGTGCAACGTATGTCATCATATTTTGCACTGCATAACATCCATTGATTCTAAACTTCCAGCATAAGAAATTGAAGCCATTAGCGTCTTCTGTGATATCAGGGGGGTGAAGAAGATCATATTCAAATTAGCTTTTGCCATATTGCCCGCTAGAAAAAAATCTTGTTGTTCCTATGATTCTCTGCTTGTAAACAATATTGTACCTAAGTATGAAGTGCTTTGTACTACTATTTAGTCATTTAGGGTATGTTTTATTCAAAGTGACATACAGTGAATACAGATCATTAAGGTGCAGGTAAGTGGTATTGGGGGAATCATAGGCATCCAATCAAGAACACTCCTGTGGGTGAGATGAACATCCTATCCAGTCATCCTGCCCGCTGGGCAGGTCTTGATCAATCAATCACAGACAGTGATAACGAGTGATCTCCCTTAATTCCCTCTCTCTCCTCAATACATTGTATTCTCTTTCATCGTCTTCTGCTTTTTTATTACTTTTTTCCCATCCCCCCTCCTTACACTGTCATATTTTATGTGTGTGTCACTATCCATCTCCTGCTCCTCCTCCTCCCTCCGCTCACCCAAGCCCCCCTTGTTGGCCCACTGGCTCGCATCTCCTCACAGCCAACACGGGTGCTAGAATTCTCAGTCGGTTCCTCGCCAGCCCCTGCCCACCCCCTCCCTTTGATTGATTGGCCATGGAAGACAGGAAAGGCAGCGAAGAGACTGGAGAGGCAGAGGGGTGATTCGTCACTTTAGAGTGTGAGAGGTTGCAGGAGAATTGGCCACATCTGTTCCGTGGCTAACGCTAATGCTGTGATTCATGGAGTATAGACAGAGCAGTTGGAGGGGGGAGAGAAGAATGGCCATTGTCTTGTTTGATCACAAAACCGCCATGCACGATTAATCGCCCTGTTTATACGCAAATGTCACCGGAGATTAAAATTGTGTTCGTTTTTAAGACATGTTTGAAATGCAGTGTGCTTCACCCCATTTTTGACAGTTGGTCTGGATTCTGAAAAACAATGGAATGAATTGTTTTGTGATTTTGTTAACAAGGCCATAGTTAAGTGCTGAGCTGTTGCTCTGCCTGGTAAAATAAAATGGTAATTTGCTATGATGTGTAATATCACACTGAACTCAGATTACCCAGATGGTGGTGTTTTTGTGTGTTACAGAAATAAAAAAAAATTGTGTGACCACATTTACATGTGTGAGGTTTCAATATCAGACATGCATAGGTTTTGACACTAGTGTTGTTTTCAGAGGTTTGTTGGAAATATTACATACTTTGATTTCGTTGCTATATGTATAGAGCTGGTCAGTATTAAACTAATATGGTCATTTTCATCATGGTGATACTAAACTCACTGAAATAAATGTATACTAGATTCCTAAACTGAAGCCGGAAAACAGTCAGGTTGAGGTAGATTTAATATTACACTTCAACTTTGATTTGGCAGGGCACTATAATGTTTCTTTTCCCTTTAACTTAGGTAACTAGTTACGTTAAGTTAAACTGAATATTACGCTAGCAGCGAACGAGGCTTGACTCAAAACCAATACGGTTGTAGCATCCCACCCAAAGATCGTGGCGGAAAGGAAGACAAACAGTTGTCTTGATTCTGATTGGCCAAATGACACCCAGACCGCAACTGCTGGTATGAGAATGGTCACACCAAAGATGCTTCGTAGCAACAACTTACTGAACCTTCTCTGGTCTCACTCCAGTCTATCGGAAATCCTGCTCGCCATTTGCTGGCGGGCTGTATAACTCAGATCCGCCCCCAGAATTTTTTTTTTCTGGGGCGGTTTACACGATTTATGGGGAAGAGATCATTTGAACGGCAACATTTTGCAGGTAGGAATCTATATGGGGCATAATTCGGTGGAGGGAGTTATATGTAAATGTAACATGTGTATAGATGTTTCCTTTGAGGACAATTTTCTAAATGGTTTTAATCTGAAAAATAAACTAAACACAATCTGCAATTTTCATAATCATTGCGAATAACAGTAAATGTGACCGTAAGACTGTACTGTGTACTGTGCTTCTTATCAGGGTACTAAAACAATCAGAAAGAAGATAGGAGCTAATTTAACTAAGAGGTGTAGCTGCTGGAAAATACCTGACATTAAGCAATTAATGTAGAAATAATTAGAATATATTTATATGAACTGGG
>OOFH01000262.1:0-14710 GCA_900323355.1 Merlangius merlangus
GAGAGAGCAGCTTTGTCCTAGAACAGCAGACCAGGTTGTCTGTGGCTGCCACAGAACATCACCATAATCAGATTCCTGGCCTCTAGGGGCATGCTGTTCACATCACTAAATCTGTGAACTCTAGCACAAACGTGAACGGAATGTTGTCTCTACAAACCCTCTGAATATGGATGTGTATATTTTACTCTGTAGGTAGTCATCACTCTGAACATTTGTATTCAAAGTGACGTGCGCTGATGTCACTAAGGAGCGCGTCGGGGTGAGGCATCTTTCCCCGCCTGCAGGTAATCCGTGGGGATTGAACCCAAACAACCTAGCCGCGACACGTTTACAACAACCTCAAGATGGTGTCCCGGTGTCACCTTAACAGGCTGTTAGTTGTGGCGGTGCTGAAAGGACCCGACCTAATCGCCTCTAAAACTGCCAGGAGCGTGATATTAGCGACTCTGTCACTGGAATAGCAGAAAACGGAGCATCTTCTGTGCCGCTGTAATTTCGACAAACGGCACAAGAACCAGCTGGCTCGAAACCACTGTTTACAACCGCTCTGGGATTCAGCACTACTTCAGCAAATGGGCGCCCTGGACAGAAAGCAATTCGCCCCCCAAAAAAAACGCCAGTTTCGAATTTCACGAAATATATAAAGCCCATGATGTCATTCATGCGTTCACCTCTGCCAAGGTGGAGGGCGGTGTGATGTGGCGTGGAGGGGTGTGTGTCCACCGCGTGGCCCATGAAGGGCACTTCTCATAGCGGCCCCAGATGAGGCCGAGATGATGGATTCGGTCGGTCGCTGGGAGTGAGCGGCCCCCCAGGCCCTCCTGCCGCAGGTCTGCAACGTTTCTTCCAGTGCCATCTGTCAGCACTAGGTGGGCATGGCCCGTGACCGGGACCTGGCCCGCACACTCCCGGCCTGGGTCGCGGCCCAGCTACGGCAGCCCCCACAACTCATCCCAGTGGGCAGGGACGGAGGCCATTAGGACACACGGTGTGTCAACACACAGACGTTCTCCCCCCGTCTAACCTGCCCTCCCCGTCATCGGTTAATATGGGGTCGTTGCTGGCTTAATTCCGTGTTAGTGCCTGGGGCATGCGGGGGGAGGAAAACAGACTTTTGTGTTTTCGAGAGACGATGCATTGTGTAAAAGCTAGTCGGTAAAAGTTGGCTCTGAAAGTTGACGGTTACTACAACTGTTATTACTACAACTGCCACAGCACAGGAGGCTCCAATTATGTCGTGCATGCTGAGAGCTTCGCCGAGGCTTCTGATGTCTCAAGCCTCTGTCAGGTTAAACATGCGGGATGAGGCAAGGTTGATAAAACCCGAGAGAACTCATGTCTATGTGAGCGTCACCCCTGTTCATCTGTGACTCTGCCGAGATTGGCTTTTCTTTGTGTGTTTCCTTAGCAACCCCTCCGTTTGCTATGAATGTGTCCGTCTTTGTTCTAATTGGTGAGCCACCAGAGTGGAGGAAATTATAAAAAAAAAGTATGTCTGCTTTCCATCTCACAATTAGGTCTGGCCATGACTTGAAGAGACCCGTTTCACTTGGTTAGGAATGTGACAAGAAACTCCCATTAGAACAAATCTAAATCGCAGATTAGCAAAAAGGGAAAACAGATATAATGAAGCAATTCAGCAATTGACCATTTCGCCGTTTTCAACCGAGGCAAAGGGAATACAACATTATGTGTTACGGTAATCGTGCATAAAAAATAGATTGTAAGGTCTATATATAGAGAAGTAGAGCTTACCATGCCAGCACTGTCTCTAAATCCAAATACCTTCATTCAAATGAACAAACAATGCAATGCAAGGTAACAGCCAGTACAACCAGGAAAACATACACAAATCTAGCTTATTTTTATTCATGTACCAAGATAAGTGAATCAATGATTCTGAATGATGGGTTTTACTTCAGACAACTTGTTTTCTTCCTTCGAAGCAGCTAATGAAACTGCTGTTGTGAACAACTGTCAGTATGTCATATGCAACAAAGATGAAACTGTCACTTAGACACAACCTTACTTGATCTTTTTTTTTTCTCCAGAAAGGAAATGCAGAACATACTAGAGGATGTTGAATATCCATCCAACGTGAAAAATGTTGCAGAATGAATCTCAACCTTATTATAGTCTTGGAATTTGTGAACCCGAGAGTGATTCTCTCAATGGGAAAATATTATGAAGAAGTTCAGCCTAATGCTTAATTGCATTTTTCCGCCACGCTTTCCCCTGGGGTGCTCCTGCCCTTGTGTAACTCAAAGGTGCGTAATCGTCCGGCTTGATACTATAGCCGATACAGCGCTGGAGGTTCTCTCTGTGGACGGCGCCTATGTGCCGACGGCTGCCCCACACCATAAGCACTGGGAGGATTTATATACGCTGTGTGAGCCAGCTGGGGGTTGATAATCAGCAGTGCAGGTGTGGATCGATCGCTGTCTGGGATCTGGCGATGGCTTGCCCAGGTAGCCGGTTCTTTTGTTCCAGGCACAGTAGCAGCTCCAGTGGAGACAATCACTCAAGCTTGGGTGGTTTTGATTAAGCATCATTTGGTATCATATTCAATTTCATTCTCCCAGTGTTTGAGAACTCCTACAGACGTAAAACGAGGGATATTAGCCGTTGTTCCGAGGTGTTCTTTCACAGACGTTTACGTTTGTTTTATTCCCCATTAAAATGGAATGACTGGGTTATTGCGATCCCTTGCTATTGTGAACAATATTTGATAATATTTGTGTGATATTGGTAACGTTAGAATTTCATTATAGGGACTAACATCATTTCCATTATGGTTGAGGTGACATTAACGTATTGAAGTTGCAATTGGATATCGAGATGAACAAAAGCTTTGCAATCTATTGGATTACCTAAAATACTGTGATTCCAATGGTTGCTTTATTTGATCGAAATCAGGCATATCATCAAGGTGCCGTATTTCATTGGTATAATGCCTCATAGGAAACCTTTTCTACTTCCCATCAAGTGTCATTGTAGCCTGCCACTATCAAAATAACTAACGATCCTGCCTCAACCCCACTCATTACCGGTTCCTGCTTTGTGTGGTAAGCGCTGTGTATGTCACCTGTGGTCACACCCGAGTTCCATGTATTTTGGTTCTTTAGTTTCTGCCTGTTTGTTGTTCCCTTGTTTGTTTTTGTCTGCTTGTTTTCATGCTGCAAAGCTTCCTCTCGCCGGTCTACCCCGAGACCCACCTCTGCCTGTGGGCTTACTTCCCCGCCTAAGCCCTGACAACAACGGGTATAATGTGCTTCTCTGACCTAAGCAGAAGTGCATTACGTCCTCGACTTGGGGCACAAAACTAAACCTTAACGCAGGTGAGACAAGAGGGGTTTGGACTGGAAACAAATCAGTCTGGGAAAACGAGACACACCCCATACTGTGTACAATTGGCCCATTGGTTGTGAAGGTGGAGGGAAGTGCATTAGGGTTTAATTGGATGAGACCGGCCACTGCTACAGGGAGCTGACACTTCATTAAGGCATGGCAGTCAGACCAATATAGCCAGTGATCACCCTGAATGAAAGCAGGGGATGCAAGCTTAACCAACAACAAAAGGGAAGACTGTGGACTCGAAAGGGCAGGACGCCTTAAGACTATCTCAGAGAAGTCGGGAACGAGGCAAGTGTTTGCTATTTGCAATTGCAATTCCGACACGTATTACCTAGCCTCGTGTTGCATCGAGAGCTGAATGTCATGACACTGAGGCAACCTAATCACTGCTTATTAACAATTTCGCTGATTAATATTTTTGCCCCTCTAGATGAGGGAAATGTGTTCTCTACGGATAATGTGCCTATCAGTGAGGGATGAGTGGTCACCGAGCGGTTTAAAAAGCATGACAATAGTATTAAACATTTGCCAAGGCCTTCTCAATGACCGCGGTTTTAACAAATTCATGCATGAGGATGCTTAAGAGGTGCCTGAGAAAGAAGGCTCAGCCGCCATTAAAATACGGCTCTCATTCGCTGCTACATAAACCATAAAGCAGCAATATTGCTGCGTACGACATTACTGGATGAAATTAATGCAAATAAAATAAATGCCAAAGGCTGAGGGGGAATTGCATCTTTGATCTCCCTGTTTTTCCTAAGGTAACGGGAGGGGTAACTTCGGGGGCACTAAAGGTTTTTCTATGCAGCCCTGGGGTAATGAGGGTAAATTAGAATTTGGTAATGAGGTAAACAGTCTCAACACAGCAGTACACAGTCTACCGCTCCGGTCTTGCTTCATGGAACACTTCTAATGCACTGAGCCGGACTCTGAACTCTTTTTTTCTGATACCATCCTAAGGGGCAAAACATCGGGGAGCAAGGCTTTCTCCTCTCAACTTTGTTCCCTTTGTTAAAAAGAAAGGGGAGAATTGGAAGGAATCTGATTGTTTGACAGAGAATAGTTATGTTTACATGTTATAGTGGAAAACTTCTACATTTTCTCGTTTTTTACTCTATTTTTTAAATGCAATAAATATCAGAGTGGACAATGTGATTGCCGATAGGTAATTATGCTGACAGGGTAATTGTCAGATTATTTATTTTTGCAGTGATTGATAATATGTGCACTGCAGAAGGCACTTAGTGTCACAACCACCCAGGATATATGCACAATTTACTTTTAAATCTTGGTCTTGGGCAACTTAATATTCATTTTAGACTCCACAGTCGTGCGATAGTTTTCCTTGTACGCCTATGGATTTTAAAGAGTGGAACGGGTTCATTGTTTGGGATTGCTGTCATTTCACATCAAACTGAGCTAACTAATTAAGTGAATTAGTATATATTAGTCTAGACCAGCAGAACACCAGAACCTACAGTAAGCTGTTCCTCCCACACTTTAGCTGCGGGTAAATGGTGGCATTGATTCGTCCCCATTTGACTTCCTCAAAATGTCTGTATTGCAGACTTTGAATCTATTCAGACTCTCACAGAGAGTCTGTTCATATACATTTACTACTTTGGCCTAGGTCTAGTTTTTGGACTTCATTGCTATCTAGCTAGAGTAAATAAATAAGCACATTATTTTAGCAAACGACACAATAACTATATAATTATCATTCTATTATATTGAGAAATAATGAAACGTGATCTTTTTTTATTTTTTGTCTGCTACTGATCAAAGCCTCTTTATTTTAGTTTCTGCCGAGATCTTTTCACAACACAATTCGACAGGGGATTTAATTACAGGGCGCTGGGTCATTTTTTTTGCTTGCATTAGATGCTCTGTTTACGGTTTAAGCACCATGCTGAGTGTCAACAAGAACCATTGGATGGATCAATAAAGGTGATTGTATCATTTCACAGTGGCTTTATATCATCTCGGCATTGCACGGATACCCGGAATGAGATGGGGGGGGGGGGGGGAAGGTGAGAATTAGACTGAGCGATAGTACAGTGAGACCCATAGTATTAAGAAATACAAACCCGACAAAAGTCACAAGATAATACTAATAGTATTACTATTACCAAGCTATATATATCAAAAGAACAGTTATAGAACAGCTGTAAATGTGTTTCTTTGTTGTGTTACATGGTAGGTTAGACACCAGTGCACTCTTAGGGCTAACACTTGCTTCTGCTTTTGCATCTTTTCATTTAAAATGAAATACAGCGTCACGTCAGTGTGTCATGTTTGTCAGCCGCTTAACATAACGTGTGCAATGGAGGGATAAATTCACAATTTGCATTCATTAATGCCTTCGATACATACCATGCCTCAATAAAACTGATGATGTTCGGATCGCATGAAATTATATTTTCTGGGTTTAAACATCATTCCGCCCTTTTATACAATTGTTGCACTGTATCAGCCGATGAGTACAACTATAATAAAATCGCACATCAAGTCCATTCTCTATTTAGTGCTTATGTCAACAAATTGAAACTGCACCAAGTATAAAAAATATCCTTCTTGTAAACACTCTTCAGACAAATATTAAAACCAGTACTCTTCCAATCTAAGACCATGAATGGTGATTGCAAACCCATCAGTCGGGCAACACCAAGACCCATTTTGTAGAAAACAGGCCATTGTGGGGGGGGGTGTCCTGGTAGAATCTTTCTATTTTGATCCTATGAGGATGAGGAGAAAAAGCCCCCCGGGACTCAAAGACTCCTTCTTTCTCTTTTCCCACAATACCACTTGAAGGCCCTCTTGTGCTTCCAAGTACAAAGGAAGCTTAATAGAGACAGGGACATCTCTCTTTCTTACTGACCTGAATGAGTCAACGCCACTCCAAAAGGACAGCCTGCTTACAGACCGCCCCAACTAGTCTGCTTTGCATTGCACTGTAACTAGCCAATAATACAGATTCTTATGACCTTATGATTATTAGGACCCATTTTGGTCGGTGTGACTATTGGGAATAAATTGGTCAACTTTTCATTAATTGTATTACACATGAGTGTTGTGTTGGATGATTTGATGAGTTTAACGGGGTTTCAATGCTTACTTTGGTTACTGATTATTACAAACTAAAAAGGTTGGACAATTGTGATACAATTTAAATTGACAGGTTACCAAATATTTAATTGAAATAAAATAAATGTAATGTTAAGGTTAAATCCAATGCCAGTTGGTTATGTTTCCACATATTTGATTTGTGATAAAGATGATCTTCTCACAAGGAAAACAATAATAAAAAACAACCATTTTCAATTGTTAAAATACATGGAAGATTTCAACCTTGTGTAACACACAGAAATGCGCACACACCTTCAGACACCTATGCACCACATTCACACACAAACACGCACACACACACACACACACACACACACACACACACACACACACTAACACAAGCCACTTTGCTGATCTAGTGTTCTCTTCAAATGTAAAGCACTCTGCGTACCTGCTGAGGCTCTCGTGGAGTGGTCTGCTTGATGCGTCTGTTGGATGCGGTGGTCGTGGTGATCTCCATGATGGACGTGGATGTTTCCGAGCGGTTGGCCGTGGCGCTCGACTGGGGCGTGATCGATGAGGGAGAGTCCCCCACCAGCCGCACGCTGCCCTTGATCTTGATGTTGGGGTCCCCCTCCACGGCCATGTTGAAGACCTTCAGCCCGTTGTAGTAGAGGCCCGAGAGCTGGCCCTGAAACGAGCTGCCCTGGTCACGGTCCCAGCCACCAATCTGAATGGTGGTTTGGCTGTTGAAGATTGTGAGCTGTCGCCCTGTGAGAAAATAATGTTACATACGTACAGGAACATTGAAAGGTGGACCCAGCAGCTTTTATACATCTGGATGAAAATCGGAAGACTGGTTATTTGCCCAACGGCTAATGGAAGCAAATAAATTACCCGTTGCTTGCAGCAAACCCCATGGTAATTTATCAAAGTTATAATGATGGGATGTTAATGAAAATTGGATTTGAAAATAAATAGGAGGAAAAATAAATGACAATATTCTAAAAAAGTAGCTTTGCTAAAAGGGTATTCAAGTTAGAAGCAGAAATGAATGATCTACACGGGCTATTTAACTTCTGCTAAGGAATTATTACGATTTATGTTTTATTTTATTCTAAGGTAGGATCATCTTATTGTTTATCATAGTACATGAATCTGTACATGAAACTGAGAAATTAATTGACAATATGTAAAATATCCAGTTATACTAGCAAAAAATACTGTGGTAGCCATCGCCAAGTCCATCTGTTATGTAGTTGGAGAAATAAACCCCCCAAAAACATAAAATAGTACATAAATAAAAACAAAAAAAATAAAATAAAATAAAAACATGCATAAATGATAAATAAAAAATATAATATTTTGATGGACCCTCTAGTTTGGCTACATCTTTATGAAATATCCAACCTTATATAAAAAAAATATTCTTGAACTTGAAATCATTCATCCCTTTAGCAACAGCAACCAAATAATAAGTGTTTTATAACTTGAAATAACAAAATATATTTCATGATAGATATTTTGTTCAAAAGTGAAAACAAAAAATATATAACAAAAGAATGATTGGGCTCATTTCACACTTTGAGTAAAAATTAAATTATAAGTTAGTTATTGAACTGGCAAAAAGCATGCACTCAATTTATTTTATGACAGTTTTAATTTAGATAATGCCCTAAATATATTTACAAAATTTGTTAAAGGGACTCAAAAGTTTGTTGCCAATTCACATTATATTCTATTTATCAATGCTAGAAGTTTTTTATATCAAGTAAAGATCAAATTATGAACACTAATATAACAACATACAAGTAAACTGTATGTTTTTCAAATAACCATAAAAGCAACTAGTGGATGTGAAAAATGTATCTTTTGAATTTATCATGTAACATTTAGATGTTTACTGAAAATAACTATAATTTTATAATTTATTTAACAACTTAGCAGTATTAAGTTAATACAAGTGGATTTAAATATATATTTACAGTCCCTTTAACCTTAAATTGACAGGAAAAACGGATTATAACAGCCGACTATGAAATAATACATTATTATGAAAATTATGAACTAGCACAAAACTAAATTTAACTTCTCAAATCATTTTATAAGTTATTTTAACTGAAAACTTATTTTATGGTTTATTATTTACAACTTTGTTGAGATCAAATTATTTTATTTAAAGTTTTAATCAATGTTTTACCTTTGTCGAGTAGCCATTCGTCAACTACTCGACCAAGTCGATATGGGATTCGCTGTCTAGCAATCGCCAGGCGTTCGTTATCATTGTTGCCTTTAAAGTTTAAAGAGACATTTCATTGGTTAAAATCTGTAAGGTCAAAGGTTAAATGTTCATATGTAATCTTGGAGGTAGACAACCGCACAGTTTTTTTAAGTTTCTATATTTAAATACAATGTTTTCTGAAACATTAGTGAAACAGTCTTTATGTTTTTTGTTATTTTAGCAAACAAATTATTTCTAAATTTATTGTAAACTAGCACGAACGGTTAATAGAACTATATTATAAACCAAACCAAATTTATACATTTCTATAAAGATCTCTTACCCAATTTCTCATCAATTTAACAGTTTATTTTTTAACTGGCTTTTAAACTAGTTAAAACAAATTTCAAATATAAAACATTTGAATTTAACTTATATCAACATTTATGGTTTAAAGGAGAGACATTTCATTGAGAAAATACCAAAACCATGTAAAAAGCACACATTCCCTGGAAATAAAGAGCTGAATAAAATACAACCATAGACATACTACGCATTAAATTCACATTTGGTTACAGTCATAAAAGCATCCAATAAGTGTTTGTCTATACAGAGTAAAACATAGATTAAAGAACTTTGACAAAAGCTATAGAGGTACCGTATATTCCACTGCATGTTGTTCACTGTAACACCACTGTAATGATCTCAGATAGGAAACTCGTTGGGCACAGCAGCTAAGATAGGAGTTCTGACAGTATGCACAGAGGAAACCTCCAAAGATGGGAAATAATGGCCCTTGCAAGGTGTACTTCGGTATTGATGAGGCCAAACACTTTATTAACCCTTTCCGGGAAGGCCAATAACCTCTCTAGAAAAGACTCTTTTGAGCACAGCGAGGCAGGCTCTGAGCACATCTCCCCTGGCATTGTCTTCAGAAATTGAATTCAGAGGCCTCCATTCTTCTGGTAGATTGACAATGTTCCTTCCATCCGCTATAGTTATCCTCCTAATTCTGATATAAGATGTAGTGTCTTACTGTGATTTGGCAGAGGATAAGTGTTCATCAGAGCCGAGAGAGAGGAAGTGATAAAAGCGTCCAACAACAGTTTGGAAAGGGTTCTATCACAGTGTTGATTAAATCGCCGGATTTAGCGAAGAGGGGTTTAAAGACATAGACACAAAGTTTAAAGCACAAAGTATAAAGTTACGAGAGCTTTGATTGTGGCTAACCTCTCCATTGAATGTGCATAGGATTAGGGATCTGTTGTTGGAGGACAGGGGTAGCTCTCTACCTGAACATTGGTTTGTTAACAATGTCCTGAGTGCACAGGATATACAGCCCATGTCGGCATTGGTGCTGTTGGATTAGTCAACTAAAGCTTCAACAATAGTCAGCAATCTCTGTGTTTTTGTGTGGCTAATTTATTTCCGTTGCAATGCTATTCCCATCCTCCTGTCTTCTTTTTATTATCTAGAACGACAGGATCTTTGCAATTAAATAACGCTGCATCGATTTGTACAGCCAAATGCAATCTTAACGTCTCAATCCCAGCCAGTGGGAGTGAATAGAAAGACGGAGCATAATAAAAAGAATAGGATTAGATAGGCAGACTCGCAGACACGTAAAAACACAACACGCACGCACACACCCCGCGCGACGCGCCATTGTGCGTCTTTTTATTCTTGTATCTTTCCAGCATTAGATCTGCAAAGTACTTTGGTTTATCCCTTCGCTCAGGTTGATTAAGCAGGGATATAATCAAGGTCTGGTTCTGTATCGATCCCCATGGAGGGACTGTGCTGCATTAAACAATACCCTCCCCTGGGTTCCCGGGCATGGGAGCCCATTCATCCTGGTGGCCGTTAGTGGCCACGGTGCCGGCTGCGGAGAGGTGATTGGGCCTGGCGTGGGACAGGCATGGCTTATCTCGTCCGCCAGACAGCAACGATTCAGCAGAACCGTCCCACCATCCTGACCCAGTTTGTCCTCACTCACTTGTTTTGTTGCTGTTGTTGTTTTTGTTGTTGTTGTTAATAAAATGGTATGATAGGGTAGGGGCTTTATCTCAGTACTAGCTTTGAGACATTCTAAAGATGATGAAAACAAACAACAAATATGCTAATATTTCCTCCAGTGTTGAGCCTGGGTAATTGGAAAAGAAGGGGGTAAGACAAATATATTTTGTACTATTCATTGTGAAGCCACAGCAGCATTTGTTCTTTTGTAAGCATGCTTACTGATGGTCGATTAGTTTCACAATAGGTTTAATAGGATAATGGATGAAATAGAGAGCAGAGCAGAATAGTACAATAGACTGCGCTGGTCATAGATGGTTGTTCATTAGCAACACCGCGCTGGGATTCGGACCACCCCTTTCCTCCCTTTCTTCCCCACACACAGACACAGACATAGACACGTGTGTATTTTTCGCGCCCATGCACTCACACACATGCGCAAGCACACACACACACACACACACACACACACACAGACAGACAGACAGACAGACAGACAGACAGACAGACAGACAGACAGACAGACAGACAGACAGACAGACAGACAGACAGACTCACGCACAAACACACACACACACCCGAGTCTGCAGGGCAACTTGCACAAGAGAGAAGAACAGGGGGACAGAGAGAGCGCAAAGGAAACAGAGATAGATGCAAAGGATAGGGTAGCAGAAGAGTGAGGAAAAGGCCGGTGTAAGTGCAACACGCTCCACTGATAACAGTAGCAGAATAAGGCCAGGGCCCTCACCATTATCTTTGTGCACCGAGCGCTCTCATTGGCCGCTCAGATAGTGTACAGCACTGTACCCTAGGGGTCTTGCAGTGCCATTGTGACAGAATTACTTCCATGGCCGATACCCAGAAGAAGGGCAGAATTCTTCGTAGTTTTTATATTTTTAGTAGCTGCCCGTTTTTTGGTGGTTGCTCCACAGAACACGAACGGCAGAAAAATAATAGAGAATAACAGAAGAACACAGAGACTCTCTGGCTACGGTACACAGAGATCTCCACTCGACAACTCTTACTGAGATTCTAATAATTCTTCTGAGCAGCACTTAATGGCCTATAAGTATGCAGTGTGTGACTTTGTAATGAGATTACAAGGGCAGCAATATAAGCCTTAGTGGCATAATTATTCCCTTGGTTTTTGACACAGAGAGTCCCCTCCTCTATAATCTCCCCTCTGTCCCTTCCCTACTTAAGCCATCATTTCTGTCGGCAGCGTCTGGTCTTGTTATGATCACTGTTGTTTGCAGAGTGGCCTATGGGGTGGCCTGGCTCCTTGTATATGAAAGCAGGGGAGGGATACGTGGAGCCTAATCAAACTGCAGTCCAACAGAGAGAATAATGGCTTTGTGAGCTCAGGGTTAGACAGAAAGGGAGCAGTAATTGTGATCAGTGGTAATTAGTCTCCAACCAGCCTCATAAGATAGACGGACTTGACATTTTGAAATGCGGCTGAATTGGTAGGGATAGCAATCTTTTCCTTGGCTAGAGTACATCTTATTTTATCTGATTTGTAATTGTACATCTACCTAGTGTGTTGAATATTAATATTACCGGTTGATACTGAGGCCAGGGTCTTGCGATAGTAATCTAAATTCAAGGCATGTTCATCTTACATGCACACTTTTCTCTGACATTTTCAGCAAACCTTCTGAAAATGTTTGACCCGTATAGTTTTGTATTAAATCATTTTTCAGTTGCAGGACTGAGCCTACATTAATTAAACAAATGAAAGCCCTTAATATTTCTTCCAGCACTTCCAAAGATAAAGACACTCCTGCACTCCTTTCACAGTATTAAAAAAAGAAGTGGTTGGAAATTCTAGGAGGGCCAAGCTACTTATTGATCATTCAAGTTTCTCAAGGACGCACAAGTAGTCGAAATGTGTTGAGTCGAGAATAAATCAGCAGAAGTGATTTTGGTACTCGCTCGGGGCCCTTCTGCTCGTCAACAAGTACGCCAGTATTTTTATCTCAATCATCTGCACACCTACTCGCGTACGTCTTTCTATAGTTCAGGTTGTTTTCCTTTGGACAGCGCAGAGAGCAAATGTTGGCTTAGCTGTCGGTTGGTTTTTAATTAGATGACACGGGTTGGGTAGAGACGTCAGGTGAATCTCATGCGTGTGAGCGACAGGAGAACTTTGGTTGCACACCGTCTCACATCATGCTGTCTGAGCGTCTGAGCAGATGCATTCTGCTGTGTCCATGGCATGTCAAATACCATTAGGGTCAGTTGTTCTACCTGCGGCGAGGAGTGCGGATTAAGTCCAAGTCATAAAACCCTCTTTCATTTGGATGAATGCTCCGTACATACCAGAAAAGGTCACCAGGCAAAATACAAAGGGGGATCGGGGCAGGTTGAATTTGTCTTGATGCGGGTTTGTTTTGTGTGCACACTCTGAATCATTTGAGGCTAAATTTGTCAATGTGCTGCAATAAATTGTCAATTTCTCTGCTTAGAACGATGATTGGGACTGATTGCAATTGCCCGTGCAAGTTACCTCAGGAACTGCTGTTGAGATAGTCTTTGAACGTCACAAACACATTGAAATCCTTTGTAGCTTTTGTCAAAGCCTCGAAACAGTTGAACAAAAACACCGCAACAAATTACTTGAAAAAAGCATGACAGTTGAAGGAAAGGAATTGAATACCTGTATTGAATATTTTCTTCACCTCAAATGACAGCAATGTATTCAATTTCCCTCAAGCAAGGGTAGGCTACATTATCCATGTCTCATGAGCGTGTTTTGATGTTGTTTTTGCCATTTCCCATTTCCCAAAACCTTCAACCTTCTGAAGCTAAAACACCTGCCTCGATTGTCAGTTAGCGTTGCATTAGCCCTATTTACATAGACCTCATATTCCATTAAATCCTACCGGTAATGGCAATAACAAATAATTATGTAAATGGGAGTGGTGAAAGATTGTGGCATCAAACTAATAGTTTTCAGATGCAGCCAATGTCTCTAATGAGTCTGTTTAAACAGATCATAAACCAACTTCTGAGTATGGTTAAATCAAATCACAACCATTATAGTCAAAATGATTATCTACCTAATGCAAATAAGAGATTGAAACATACTATAATAGCTTTAATAGGTTGAACTTAATGTGTTTATTTAAAAAAAAATAATGAACATTACAATCACAGTCCAACCGGTTCCTGTGAGGATGTAGAGTTTACCAGAAATTGGTTCAGCTGAGGTAATCGGCAAAGTTAAAGAGACACCATTCCCTAAATCTGTTGTTTGGATGGCAAACTGATATATATGCTTCACTTGTCTATCATCAATAGCTACATAACTGAAACAACAAATTCCCTGTGCCCTTTAATATTAGGCATAAATAACAGCAGAGGTGAAGGCGTTTCAATTGATCAACCCCAAATGAGATAACCAATAGATCAATAGGAGATTGGATGTTGGGGGGAAGAAAATATTCAACACCTTTCTAACGCAGGTAAAAATCGATTTCACAAAGCCTATAAAGAAAATAACACAAGCTTAGGGAACACGAGCACCCATCAACCACGTGGTGTTGATGGTCTCTGGTCTACAAAGAAGAGAGTCAATGGGAGGAGAGGCTGGGTCACTCACCTGTGGGGTAGCGTTCAATCACGGGCAAGTCATCCACCTGCAGAGTGGCATTACCCCCACTCCGCGTGAACTTCACTATATGGTACTTCCCATCATTTACAAACTTTGCCTTCTCCTCAATGTTTATGTCTTCGGTCCCCACATTGAACACCACTGCGATGTTCCCCTTTTCCTGGAAACAGACAAGAAAAACATGTCAGATCAAATCCTGAATAATTGGTTACAAATACATTGTTTGGTGCACCCGACCGAATGAAAGAAACACATTTGCCTCGACAGATTTCCTGCAAAAAATCTGCTCATTCTTTTTTTTGGAATACATTTTTTCCTTCCTTGGATATAGTTCCACTGATATAATCTGCAGGGGGTCTGGGCGGTTGGCCTCCAATCTACCAAATTACAGCCAGTCTCAACATCACTTTGGGCCGACATAAATAGCAGGATGAGGA
>OOFH01000270.1:2454-15340 GCA_900323355.1 Merlangius merlangus
ATCACCAATGCAAACATGTTGCCGAATAAGCTATTTGTTCTGTTGTAAAACTGTATTTTTTCTAAGGCACTTATTTTCCTTATTAGGTTGTATCACAACGTAACCAGGCTCCAGTCTCCGCTACAAGAACACCATCCCCATCCAGACCTAGAGCCGAACTGTTTGAATCGTACACCCTGCAGAAAATCAACAACATTTAAAAAGCTAAACCTTTGACGCATAGTACAGAAGAAGAGTCATTCTGTCAAAATTAAAATCAGAACAGTGAGGTTTTGTTATATTAAAGGACCCAAATAATTAAGAAATTAGAAATCAACGTTTTTCTGATTTTGCAGTACTCGGGATATGGCAGGAATCTCCTGCTTCGACAGTTTGTTGTCACCTGACTGCCCCTTGCCTGAAGCGGGAGACATGGCAACCACAACTTCCTTTGAGGGTCCCTCATACTGGGATGAAAGCATCATCTTAAACTCAACAAACGTTGCTGGGTCCTCAAAGACGAGCCCAATCCTCATAACCTTTAAAACATTGCATTCAAATAGACATTTTGTGTTTTTTAAGAAATAACTTCTGAATCCATCGTCCTTGTACATATGTCAAGTGTGTTAATAATCATTTACAATTTTTACATTTTATTATGTCTAATGCAAATGTTTTACAAAGTAAAAGAAGGGCCTGTTTTCATTGGCTGTGCGTTACATTCACTCTTCTTGTATTTGGGAAAAGCACCTTAGGAAACAGCTTGACCACACATCAAATGTAAACACAATATCTGAGCTGACTAACCGAAACAGTTGAACACCGTAACGTGAGTTTGTAAATCTTCCTTTGGAAGGTGAGGTTCCACTTTTCCTGGATGCCATATGGTTACTTCTCAAATATGGGATGGATGACACTGGCAGTGTCAGATATGAGCGCTTGTGGGCAGGTAGCCTTTAGTTTTTGCAAACAAATTCCCTCAGCTGTTCCTATAGCTTTTGTGGATCCTTCTGATTGGTGGAATGCGCAAAAAATAATCTCATTCCATGACCTGAAGGCTGCCCTACTTCTTTGGTAAAAGATCAAACTCATCAACTAATCTTCACTTCAATTACAAACTTGTTCACTTAGCGTACTCAAGGTCAATCCCCAGATACATTTGAAAAATAACTCGAAGGACTTACGGGTGTGTGCGTGCGTGCGTGCGTGCGTGCGTGTCTTTAAGAGAATAGCGAGCCGGTGCGTGATTAAAAATAGCTCTGGGCTTTACTCGACTCGAATAAAGACTGAAACTCCAATTACAAACATATGACACTAATCTTATATTTGGAAAAAGTTGTTGGTGGTAACAAGATTGTTGTTCCAACTATAGTCCTGCAATTTTTACATTGTTCTGTGGACTGATTGCCTACAGCCGTACCCCCCTTGTATTATCTTTGAAGTTGCGCTTGTTCAGGTCAAACTTAATATAAATACACAATTTCATGGGCTGCTTATTGTATTCTTTCTCAAAACAATGTACATAATGTCATTGCCCTTTATGTTGGAAGCGGCATTCTTTGCTATGACATTACACCATTCTAATGTCACCACCAGAGCAGGGCTCCACTGCTCTGTTGCATCCATCTGCAGTTTGTATGTTTACTTTTGGATTCGATTTTCTAAACCTTTTTCAGACCTCAAGGTAATATGCTCTGGGTTTGATTTGTACTTTCAGCAACTTTAGAATTTAAACCCAAGTAGCACTTTAGAATAAATTTATAGTAGTAAAAAGTGAGTTCACACTGAATTCAGCACTAACAAAACATTGTTCTGAAAGTAATCCTCAATTTATGTGATAGTAAAAAATAGTTGAATGGATCATTTATTATAATTATAACTGCATAACCTGTAGCAAAGGCATTTACAGCTTTTAAATGTAATTTACAAATGACTGAGGCACTCCCTACCATTGATTAGCTCACAGAAAACCCTTAACTAATGCTTTGTTACTACCTGAATTGATAAATCCAGCCGCAACATCTTTTATAAAAGCTTAGTAAGGCGTAGTCCTCACTTTAGATAAGCTCAAAGAAATACCTAATAATGCCAACTACCGGACCTAATCCTGATTGCAGCATTGTTTGTTTCTAAAGCACTATTAGCACATTGCAAATCTTTTTTTTTTAAACCATTGACACTTAATTAAATTTAAAAAAACCATCTCAATAATTTTAACTGATTATAAATAGCTTAAAAATGCATATTAATATAGGAACAATGCTTACTAGGAATCCACTATTTACTAAGCCTATTTAATGCTTTAAAGTTGTTATCCTAAAGTGCTATTCATCCCCCCCAAAAACCTGTTACTAGATTAGTTATTCCATTTATGTCATATAAGTATTATATAAACCTACTTAAAATAAACAGATCATGTTAGACAAAATCCAAAAAGCTCATAGCATAAGCATCCTGGTATTTATCAATATATTTAATTCATATAAAAAATTAGCAGAATCTGTTAATCATAAACTTAACAGGTTCAAATGGAAATTCAGGGCTTACTTGAACAACCCATAACTTAGTAACAAAAGTAGTGATGTGCTAATGTCGTCTTTGTCGCATCTTCTGAATAAGCTTCCACATAAAAAAGAACTGATTTTTTTCAGATACACATATGTACATTCATGCCCTTAAAGTCTGACATGCTAACACAGTAGCATTTATTGATGCTTAACCAAAATAAAAATAAAAATGTAACGCTCAGCAAGCCACACCTATACACAAACATGCACACTATCCCCTCAAAATCCCACATTATCCATGTTGTTCACTTAAGGTGTGCTATTATTATTGGACAAAAGCTGCCATTGGATGTCAAGGACACAACCTCTCTCAAAGTGATTATTCATTTGCTATGCAGGTTCCAGGTATTTTGAGAGGAACGGGGGTAAAACAGTCCAGGTTACAAATGGAGACGTCATCTTAAAACCACTTAGCTATTAAACGTTTTTTTCAGCCTGCTTACCAATCACTTTTGACACTTATGACATTAATGACTGGTAAAAACGTATAGACCAAAAGATGCATATTGAAATACGTATACACACACAAAAGCACACATTTCTTCAGAGCCTCTGTTCCTCTTTAAGCCTAAGGGAAAGTTTGTCCTGAACAATGTGGAGGTCCATATTCTTGCAGAGCTTCAGGTAGAAGTCCTTCCTGACTGGATGGATTGTCAGCCAATCAGGGACCAACTCTGCCAACAGCTGGAGGTGTTTCTCCATCTCACCTAGAAGAGGGCGACAAAAGTGTGAGCAACAAAAAGGAGACCCAGTTAAATAACACATTTCCCAAGATACTGTTTGATGCACCAGTAGCCTACCAAAAGCTGTGACTATAACGAATACTGTTAATACACATTTACATTAGAGCTTTTATTTTATACTAAATACTATATCCGGTTTGGCCGAAGGAAGAGTCTAACGCACGCCAAATTCTGCGAGCCAAAATCAACGTCGCTAGTGGTCTTTTAGTTAAACAAGCCATCATCACAAGCAGACCAAAAAACACCCGTCAGGGACCACTGTCCGAAATGATCCAGAGTATATATGAACACGATTCAAAACTGCATTGCATTACACGGAGACCAGAGACCGGGGTTTAGAGCTTTGGTAAAGACACTGAATAACAGTACAGCACGCCACCACCAGGTTTTGGTTGGGCTGCCCTACCGGGGCTTGAAACAGAGTTTTTTAGCCACTACCGCTGACATCTGGTTAAGTTGTACATTCTACATGTTTATTACTTTAATTAAGGACTTGATGCTCATCATCACAAATACGAACACTGTTCTCGGGGTTACTTGCAGTTTTGTCTTTGTAGATTGTCGAGTATATCAAGTGAAATGGCTAATGATATGGCCTAATTTGATCCTAACAAATAGTGCAAAAAGGTTTTTAAAATAGAAGATACTGTGTTTCTAGCATCACACAAATTATAAACCGGTTAGTCAATGTTCTCGGAGAGGTCCCTCTCATTTGGTCTTGACCTGAACCCTAACCTCTTTGGACTCAAGACTCGACAAGCCCTGGCCTGGACAAAGATGGTCTTGACTACAACTTTGGTTGATTAGGCATATTAGATGCATATTCTAATTCTTCAATTAATATTTCCAACATTAGTGCAGACATCATGGTTTCACGACATAAAAACTGTAGAAATAAAACCTTTAACCAACTGCTCTTTGTGGTGTCCATCTTCCAAAGCACAGCCACACCGTCATGAGCTAATTTATACCACAACACAGAATCTACATCTAAATACATACAGATCATCTGAAATAACATTGATTATACAATACATAATTCCCATTAGCTTTGGTTACTCGTACTGCAGATTTGTCTTATAAAACCCTATGTACGCACCTGTGGAGAGGGCGGACCTGTAGCTGGCCACCATGCGATTACAGGCCATCTCCATGATCAGAGCCGGTTTCCTCTCTGCAACGAACACAGTCCTCAGGATGCGGGCGAGCTCCGTCAGACGGGTCATCATGAGGAGGCGCATCTCCTGGGCCGGATTCCTCGTCATGGCGGCCTCCAGCTTCTGGGCCTCCTTTGCACGGATCTGACAAACACAACTATTTAAAAAAACTGACCGACTCAAGTGAAAAGACCCGGTGGCTGCGACGCAAACCTCTGCTTTTGGTGCAGAAGTCAAAATTACTGTACCGACAGCAATACATTGTTTCACTTTCTTCTGCGAAATGTACTTATTTTAAGTCGCTTTGGAGAAAAAGTGTCTGCTAAATGGTCTGGATGAAAATGTAGAAGTCCTTCACCGACCTGAACCCAGATTCAGGTGTCGACATGATAATAACGATGTGAAACCAACTGTGGTTCTGCTACATGGCACCTACCCGATCTAGAAGGGCCTGAGACACTCCTTTGAGGTCCCTGGAGGTTGTTGAAGCAGGAGCTACTGGCTCGTTGGTCCCTTTGGTCGGTGATGAGACAGGTTGTTGCTCCTCACCAAGAGTGGAGGCTGCGGTCGTATTTAAGGCTGCACAGGTCAACGCACTCGCCATCTGGAATGCAGGCATTACATGTTATAGTGGCAGGCCAGGGCTGAACGATTTGGGAAATAATGTAATTGCGATCATTTCGACAAATATTGCGATTTATTTTTAAAGTTCCTTTTGTTATGCATTATTCACTAAACAAAGAATAAATGATGACCAACATAACGTTGGAAGCAAGTCAACAAATAAACTGCTCTTTCCTTTAAGGCCAAGCCTATGTGTTGAGATCAATCGATACATGAATTGATATAACCTCTTTATTTAAACGGGACATATGAAAACAGCACTTTTCCTGGAATTTGGGGTGTTGTGGGTAGATGGTGCTCCCACACGCATAAAAACTTTGAAATAAGTCATAAGTACATGATTTTTTGAGTGAGATATGCATTTCTGGAAGCAGCCCGCCTCCAGCTACCAAACAAGCGAGTCAGTTTCGACGCCCCCTCCTATGTAGGAAGGGGGCACATTTGAATATTACCTCCCACATCCCCCACTCCCCTCCAATGGGAGCATCGCTAAGATTTTGTGGCCCAGCGGACGGGCAGCGCCGGCGGGGGGAACTTGGCGCTAGCGCTGCAGCTAAGCTCCGAGGGTACAATCCCTTTCTCTGGCGCCGAGCTCAACCCACCGGAAGTGCCGCCGAAGGGAAGTCGGGAGGAGGAGACATGGAGTGGAAAGTGATTGTACTCCCGGAGCCGAGCTGCCGGACTGCCGCCGAGCTACCCCAGCCGGAGCTACTCGTCCGCCGGAGCTGCTAGTCCGCTGGAGCTGCCACCTAGCTTCGGCGCCAGTTCAGCTCCCGGAGTACACTGCCGGACTGTGACTGGACGGCGGCCGGCAGCTCGGGCGCGGGGAGCTCATATATAACAATTAACCTGAATCTTTGTTGTTATTTGATAACCACTAATAAAAAAACTATTTATATTTGGGGCCAGTGAAAATTGACTTCGGGCAAGTAGAATTCAGGCCCACTGGCCCGACCGGACAAGTGGAAAAAAACCTTAGCGTTGAGCCCTGCTTGCCGGTTCTTTTTACTAAACAGAACGCGGAGGCAAATGTGGTTATCACAAAGCTGATAACTACAGCTTATCACGTCACGAAGACCGGACAACCATTTACCGTGTACCCCAGTGTGATTACTCAACAGAAGAACATGGTTGGGCTGGGTACACATTTTGTCTCTTTTAAGGTTTGCAATGGTCATATTTGATGACCTTTGGGAACGAGTTTTGGGCACCCTAAAGGCCAAAAGGTTCTTCAGTGTCCTGGCAGACTCTGCCACTGATGTGGGCAGATGTGTTTCCACCTGTTATCAAATATAACAAATTTACCTGAATCTTTGTCGTTACCACTAATAAAAAAAAAAAATTATTTGGGGCCAGTGAAAATTGAATTCGGGCAAGTAGAATTCAGACCCACTGGCCCGGTACTGACCCAGTAGCCCTATCATTCACAAGTGGAAAATAATATGTCTCCTTTAACTATTGAGTTGTTAAAGAAAAATAACGTTAAAAAAATAATTGTGATTTGCGTATCACGTTCTATTTTACCAGTCCAAGAGTCTTGCTAGACATTACCTGGAATATACAAATATGACATTTGTAATCCTGAATATTTTTTTTACGTTTTATTTAACAAACTGCACTAAATCCTAAACTGAATGCAGATACAGTGAGGGGCAATGGACCATTAAACCTCATGTCTTGGCTACAGAACTGCAACATAACGTCTCACATAGCAGTAGTGTACCTTGGGGGTCAGTAGTGAGCGAGCCCTGTTCAGAACCTCCTGAGCGGAGGTGAGTTTCTCCACGTGAGGAGGAGCGGGGAGCTCGTCTGGCACGATGGCAGGCACCATGTCCACTTGGAAGCGAGGGTGCCAGCGAGTGAGTTTGTCCTCTGGCACCAAAAGGGCAGGAAACAGTGAAGACAGGAAGGTCTGAAAAAATTACAACAGATTAATTAGCCAAGAGTTTGAATCTTATGAATGGGTTAACGGATATAGCCCATTTCACAACGATGCATTGATGCAACCTCATATTGTAAAAACGTTATTGCCATCAAAGCTGAAAACATTGCATCTTAAGTGCCGATACATTCAACAAAACAACAAACATTGGCAAAATTGATATTATAGCCACGGGGAACATCTAGGTGTAGTACGTACCTTGTGATGCTCTTTGACGTGGACCACCAGATTCTGGTGGAAGATGCGTCTTCTCTCCAGGAGGCGAGATGCTGTGAGAAGTGGCCGGGCCTCTTTTTGACCTGAAAGAAAACACCACAATGAAGGCACACTTTACAATGCTACGCTCTGTGGCAAGTTCACATCCACATAAACTAAAAAACGTAGTTATACAAGGTTTGGCAGAAGGCATTAGTATACATCCTTACAAATGAAAGCCAATGATTCGGGCTTGACACGTCATTGTACACTGAAGACCTCTGGCAAGGATCCAAAACTATACAGCAGTGCAAAGTGCATCCCCACCCGTTACTACCCACAAGTATGTTGGCAGACCATTGCATTGAATGACTTCACTTCCATAAAATATAACTATGGTCAAACAAAGCCCATCATAGCACTGTTTCCTTGAAAGCCCCATTACAGCAACTGTTCAATAGAGCAAGCAAATGTTACAAGGGCCCATTGGCCTCCTTCTCACCTGTATTCATGACAGGCTCCAGGGTCAGTTGATAGCTTCCCTTCTTGATATTGGAATTGAAAGTTGGGATGTTTCTTTCCTGCCTGAACGCATAGGCGCCAGGAAAAACTGTTTTCATCTGTCCCAGGTGACTCTGCTCAAAACGCCTATAGAGCAGACAAACAGGAAAGGTCCATAACCAGATACACAGATACAAAGAACACCATAAGGTGCAACACCAAAGAACACTTACTTATGCATCATATCCCGAACCCCTTGCTGGACCTTGGCGAAAGTCACTGTTTCATTGCGGTTGTAGAGCATTCCAACAATGGTGTCTGCACTTCTAAACATCTCAGCCAGGAGCTTGTACTGGTACGGTAGTGTGAGGCCAGGGGTCTCATCCTGGGCCAGCGTATGGTAGCGCTGGTAGGCTGGCAGATTGCTGTAGAATAAAACAAAAAGCATAATCACGCAAATGTCCAATACTGAAGTGTTTTTGTTTCATTTTATATCCATTCAACCCAACATGTTTACATGTTCCATTCTACCTAACATCTTTACTCACCTATCCTGAGCTTCAGTGTTCCCAGCGTCCGTCTTCCCCTCCTTTTCCTGCGTTGTATTTTTGAAAGTATTCGTTGACTTAGCAGATAGCTCTTTGGCTCGAACCACCCTCTTCTTCAAGGCAGCAATGTCAATGCAAACTGGTGGCGTTTTAGAAGAAGGGTCTTCGTCCTCGGCCACCGGGGTCGTCTTTGTGGAGGAGATGCTGGGAAGATTCTCAGCCCGTCTTCTGATAGTCTCGAGGCGTGATTTGAGAGCCACCAGTTCTTCTTTGGACATGGCCTGTGATAGCAAAAAAGGAAGAATGTAACTTTTACAGCCTTTTTTTTTATTTATGCATACATATACATTCATATCCAACTTAAAACTCTGTAGGGGGATTTGGCCCGATTCTTACATTACTGTCGAGACTGCCTGCATGTTGCCTGGAGGAGATCCTTGCTGCCGGGATATTCAGCTCCACTCCTTCGGATACATGAACCAGTGCTGCCGCTGGAGCCAAGTCGTCTGTAGCCTAGGAAGAACGGAGTACAATCAAGGCAAAAAAAAAAAAAAGTTTGATTATTATTGTATACTTACTGCAACATTATAATTTCTATGTGGGAAGTTTTAATAATTTAGCTGACTTAGCTGACGCCGAAGAAAACAAGCAGAAAATCTTCCAGAATTCCATACCTCTTCATTTTTTGGGAGTATCAATCTTTTTCTGGCCGTTTTCCTCTCCGTCTTTCGATCTTCTTGTGCGCCTTTGCTCACATCCAGCTGTCTTCTCTTCTTCGCAGTGCTGTGGTCCTTTACAGCCGACGTTACGGAGCCCAGGTCCGCGTCCACCGAGGTCCGCTTGGGGGTGACGGGACTCGGAGGGGTCTTCCTCTGGCCATTAGGGTCAGACCAGTGATCGGTCTCTTCTCCAACCACCTCTGCGGCAGCAACGATATTCCTGACAAAATCCCGATGTATGGACTTTGAACAACTCGAAGAAAGTGGCGTCGAGCAGACTGTGGATGGCAAAAACACTTTACCGGACAGGCCATTGTCCCCCGACACGCTGCTGGTTCTCGGTCCCTTTCGGCGAGTCGCTTCTTGAGTGCTGCTCTTCTTCTTCTGCGGGAAGAACGCCGTAACGCGAAGCTGCGCCATGGTGCCGAAGACGAGTTAATGTAAAGATCTCGGCGATATATGTGCACTAGAGCTGTTGTGGTACGCAGCGTTGTTTATATAGATCGCAGCGAAACAGCAGCACCGGAAATGGAGCTTAGATTTGCCGCGAAAGTTTTACTATTCTGTCCCTGAATGGCTAGAGACGAGTGACGTAGAAGAATACGACGGAAGTAACTCGTTTATTTCTCAGTGATCCCTTTAACAGTAGGTACATGCCTTTAAACCTTGTATAACTTTAGTTTATTTATTGGTAATCCTTTAACCTTATTATAACTTTAGTTTATTTACTAGTAATCCCTTTAACATAGTAAATGTATCCAGGCCCGTTTGGTAATTTTCCAAAGTTTTGGAAACAATATGTATGCATCCCTACACCTATAGGTGACCAATCCATAATTAAGTTATTGATTTAATCTCATTCATTATTTTTTGAGTAGTTAGAATTCTAAGATTCATTAGAAAGGATAGATACCTGTATAACATATTACAAACAGTTTTATACATTCCTGATGTGTGAGTAGCACTATGATTCAGGAGATTTCTCCAGAGTTAAAAAAAACTTTACTAGAGAGTTCACAAAAACCTCCACAGCATGTCTCATGTGCTTTATTGTGGTCGAAATTCAGACGGAAGTGTGTGTGTGTGTGTGTGTGTGTGTGTGCGCCTGCTTATATACTATATCCAAGATCAAATCAGTAGCCCTATCATTCACAAATCATGTCAACCTTTTTTAACATCTAAATCAACTTATCTGTCGGTTTAGATTACCTATAACAAAGCATAATGAGGTGATGACAAAGAATATGCAGTTTCTATCACAATAATGCTCTTGAGTTATTAGACTGTAAATTCAAGGTTTAAGCCAGCCTCGACTTCCAGACTCTCTTGTGATTAGAGGAATTAGGACAGATCCCTTAAAAGTGTGTGGTGAACCCTGAGCTGTGGTTGAGCAGATTGGTCTTGACATGAGCTGAACAGGCAGCTTGATGAACCAGTGACTGTAACCACAAATCTGAATGCAAATAGAGATGAGGGAGCTAAACAGATAGAAGCAAAGGTGGACATTCATTTTATGTAAAAATGTTTATAGAAAATAGTATGAACTGTATTTTACCATAATGAATCATAAGCACCTATTATGCTTTTTCGACTTTATGACCTATAAAGGTTATTAAAAGGATTTATAGTCATGTTTAACCATACGAAAGTGTCAAATAAGGACATGGATGTAGCATCAAGGCAGACCTCAGTTATTCCAACTGCATCCAATTCTCTGGTTTATGCGCGTCGCCATCTTAGTTTGACTCGACTCCGCCCCATTTCCTTTAACCAAAAAAGGGCATTGATCTCCCTCCCCCCATTGATGGGGGGCGGGAGATACGCCCATCTTGGTGACGTACACTGAATTAGCAACATTAGCTAGCCGTCAATCAAGAGGCCTCGCCCCTAATTGTTTATACATTTTAACCTCCAATAAAATAAAAACTAGACTACTAAAAAAAATTCACCCCGTCAGAGTTGTCATGGAGATATGAACTAAACATACTGACTAGAATGTTTTTTTGGACCAGGCTGGTTTAATAAGACTGAAAACGGCCTGTTTAAAGCATAACAGAATATTCTATTAGTGTTAAGCCAACTATGAATAATAAAACACGCCAAATCATGTGTTCTTTATCATAGCTACACGTATGACATAAAACCTGTCGAGTTCTTTTCAAGGAAGGTAGTCCAATCCGGATCGCTTTTAACTCACTTTATTTAACAGAGTATTTTGGTATGGTAACTATTGAGCAAAGGGAGGGGAATCGTATTTAGCACGTGCTAAGCGACTTCCAGCAGAGCAAAACTTCTAACCCAAAAGTCTGGATTACCAAAAGTTTCTGACGACCAACCTCTCTGTTGAGATTGATAGGGTCAAGTGGGCGTGGCCTATAAGAGGTGGGTGTTACCTATATGACGTAATGGGTACGCCTTACTCCCCTGTCTAAAGGTGCTGCCTTCTGTGGATGCTATTGCAGCCTTCAGTAAGGTCCTGCTCCCCTTGTGGCTATGTACAGTATTTACGGCTTATAATATGTTTGGTCTTGTTTACTAGTGGCTATGTGAGGGTAATACAGCTTGTGTGTTTGAATCTGCTTCCTAGAGGTTATGTGGGGTCAACTTATATTTTAAAATACCTAACAAACCGCATGAAAATCTGTAGTATTCAGTGAGGTATGATCAATTAAATGCGCTGACAGTTTATTGCTCAAGCCAAATGGATTACACCAGTGGTTCTCAAAGTGTGGGGCGCGCCCCACCGGTGGGGAATAGAGACGTCACAGGTGGGGCGCGACAAACGGGAGGAGATTTCACTAGCCGCGTTTACATTGACATTTCTGATCCTATTAGATTTCTAATTGGAATAGATCTATTCCTGTCATGCAATCCAAATGTACTGTATTGTGGCGACCACGGGTGTGGGCGCCATGTTCCGGACGCCATGTACCGGAGCCGCGGGGGGGATTCTGGGAATCGGGGTTGTCGGTTGACAGAAGGGGTTTTGTTGGGTTGTTCTGTTGTGGGGTTAATGGGTTCGGGATGTTATGTGGTTGTGTTTGTGTGTGTGTGTTCTGTTGACATGTTCTTGTTCATCGTTGTTGGCACCGTGACCAAGAGTGACGTGCCCGTTGGTCAGGTGGCCGTGTTCCTGTCGCGTGTGTTTGAATAATTAAAAACCAACTCTCGCAGTCGAGCGGTGTATGGGGCGCGAGAGTTGAACCAAACCTTTGGACCTGGCCAGAGCTATAGAGAGAGAGAGTTGCGACACGCTATGATCTCGCCGACAGGGTGGTCACGTGGTTGTCACGTGGTTCATGTAAGCCTCAATAGTTCCAAACACGCAGCGCTTTCAATGTTATTCTATGGGACGACAGCAGAGATTTCAATATTAAATGGTAAATATGAATGAAAAAAACACATACAAGTATTTGTCTGACTGTTATTATTTTTTTATTGCATTATTGCATATTTGTAAATGCCCGTTTTAGAGTGGTAGGGGAACAACTGAAAGCTATTAGATACGTTTTTAAGTTTTGGGGGGAAAGCTTCACGTTCGTGTTAGCATACTGGCCTAACCTTAACTTTTACCTTCCATCTGTTTTTAAATAAAGTATTCAAGATGTTTTACCATGATCATTTAAAGATATAAGCCACACAAAGTATCAAATATATTAAAGAATAACAACTCATTACGCTTGGATGAATGAAATTGTATTTTATTAAACAATTAAACTTCGGTATGATCCATGCAGCTAACGATATTCCCCATTTCATGTAATTCAAGGATAGACTACACTCCGAATGAGATTACCTAATTCATATTTGTACATTTAGTTTAAAAAACAACCAGAAGGCAGGGATTCTCTGAGGATTTGCACACAATGTAGATAAGACACTATTTGCCGGTAGATCCATTTATACATTTT
>OOFH01000291.1:1046-17620 GCA_900323355.1 Merlangius merlangus
ACATGGACGGCAACACCAGACACACACATACACATACACACACACACAAAAAAAAGAACACACAAACACAGATATTTTCTAACACACACACACACACACACATACAACAGCACAACGAAACACACACACACACACACACATATCTAGGCTCAAACACAAACACAAACACAAACACACACACACACACACACACACACACACACACACACACACACACACACACACAGCAACGTATTAGGCTCAATCAACATAACATCAATGATATTGACTTGATATTAGCTGGCATGTTGCACAGATATTGGGACGGAATGAATCAATGATATGTGGTGTCACGGCAACACAATGGCTCTCAGAGGGCGACTTGTTTTCAATCTCGCCCAGCTGCAGCATGACTGTGTGTGTGACAGCCGGGCTCATGGCAGTTGAAGGCGCTGCCATGGACAGTGCTTGGAACTGTCAGCATTGTTTGTTTGTTTTGCTAAATTCTATATGAAAGGGGACATATTATGAAACAACACTTTTCCTGGGATTTGAGGTGTTGTTGTGGATCTCTGGTGCTCCCACACGCATACAAACTTTGAAGTAAGCCTGTGCATGATTTTTTGAGTGAGATATGCATTTCTGAAAGTACCCTGCCTACAGTTACTAAACGAGTGAGTCAGTTTCGGCGATCCCTCCTACGTAGGAAGGCGGGTACATTTGGATATTACCACCCACATCACCCCCCTCCAATCAGAGCATAGATACGATTTTGTGGACCAGCGGACGAGCGCTGGGCTGAGATGTTTGCGCATTTCAGAAGCAGGGAGATTCCATACAACTATAGATGTCTAATTTGTCAGTTTGCCACGTGACTGCATGGCAGGTAGTCCAGCGGAGCTGCCGGACTGCCACCAGTCTCCCCCGCCGGAGCTGCCGGACTGCCACCAGAGCTTCGGCGGCAGTCCAGCAGCTCCGGCGGGGATAGCTCGGTGGTAAATGTGGACTTCAGAGGGTCAAAGGCAAAGTTCCTTTCCCCCAATTCTTCTCAACCATGGCCGAGATAACCCCCACTACGAATCGTTACTTGTTTTGGAAGTACCAGAAACGTCAGACGCACTCTTTATGATTCATAATACCATCTGAGGACCACATAGCTTTTGGCCGTTATATTAGATATTATATTATATAGATACATTATACATTGATATTATTACTACATTATATAGATAGAGTTCTGGGAGTCTGCAAACGGCAACAATCACTTCGGCGCCACACTGTGGTTCAGTCTGACAGCTCATTTGTATGCAATGGGCACCAGCTCATTTGCATTAAAGCTACAGACACCAGTAAACAGCCCATTCTGAAGGGACCGAAACAGACGGTAATAGCGGTAAGCAAGAATTTTTTCCTACTAGATATTTCCAGCAAACAGCTTCAAAAACATGTTTTATGTCTCCTCTAAAAGCCTTTTATCTGAGGTATTTCAGCTTTATTTAGTTGAGCAACAAAGCATAAAAAAAATGAAGCATCCACCTTGTGAAATACAATCCTAATGCAAGCTCACAATCCACAAAACTGTGCCGAGATACGAATTAATGCATTTGATGTCATACAGTAAAATACAGTTAAACAATGAAGGAATATTTAGACAAACAAACAGACTTAAATGTCCTCAACATCTTGAAAATTGTAATCATCATGACAATGTGCAATGTAAAGCGGAGCTGTGGGACGAATACTTATATGCAGACACGCTTGTTGCATGCATCACACTGAGAGCCAGACACCTACCTGCCATACAGGCCTGGTGCTGTTGAATGTGTAGCGCACCTTGTAGCGGTCTGGGCCGGCAGCTGACTGAGATGGATCCCAGTATAAAACCAGCTGTCCCTGAACCGTCTGGGTGTGAGTCACATTAACTGGAGGACTTGGTTTGACTGGAAAGAAAACACCAAAAAATGCCAAAACCCAAACCGAGGCAGTAGGAAATCTAGACACATAGGACAATGTTGTAGTGGTAATAAAATTAGCTTACACTGAAGGAACAAATGGATATTATCCTCCGTTTAGACCTATTCATCCACCTGATGATAGCAATAAGGCCAATTATCCTTCCTACACTGGCTCACAGCGCTTTGTCAACCCTGACGAATGTCGCAGGTCTAATTACCGGTAAGACCACTGGATTAGGTTTATGTTCTTAATATCACAGCGGCTGATGGGCATTAGGCATTTAAATGTAGCATCAACTTAAAGGTGGTTGGGATTTTTCTATATATCCTGCGACTTCAGATAAATCATGTGTAAGAGAGTTGGTTTTGGTTATAATGTCAACCGCTTTCATAGTATTTCCCTTCCTCATCCATGCTTACTATCTGAACTGAAATGTCACAAAATGTATTGACTGTTTGTTGTCACTACTTGAAGTGACGTATGGTGCACCTAAAGCTGACCTTTTTAAATACATGCATGGAGATTGAACATCAACTGTCCGGTTATTATGGAGGGAAAAACATAAATAGGCACTTTCTCTCCTAACCAATAGAGGATTGCCTCAGGAAACATGTTTTGAGAAGGGCTGTGAGGGTAATAATATGAAACCACGTACATTTAGCCATTAGGTTAGTCAACACGTCACAAAATAATTCAAATAATTCAACTTTCCCTGCAACCCCTCAAAAATCAAACAATTATTTAAAAGCTTCATTTGATTTACGCCTCTAATTTTGAGTTTATTTATTTTGTACACAAGTCAAGTTACAAGTAAATACTCAGAAAGACAGTGCCGTTACTGCTTTGTGCCTGCTGAACCATCAATAGGGATTCTCCCTATGTGAAATCTACAATTAGCAAACTGATTCTCTGACTCCAGAAGAAACCCCACAAATAAACACAAGCAGGATGCAAATAGCGGTGATTACTTATGTGTTTGGGGATGCTCATGATGTGGATTTTACAGTAAATATAGCCATCATAAACGTAGACAGTGGAGCTGCATGAGTGAGGCTGGTCAAAGGCCTTCATGGATATTGCTCTGTATCACAGTGTCGCAGGGCACTTTTGTTATAGGGGGATGTATAATGTGAGAGCGGCAGTTACAGACTGTAGACTCGCACTGTTCCCAGTGTGAAGATAAAACATCATAATTTCATTGGAGAGCCACACCAGCCTCATTGTAGAGAATTCACCCTGAAAGGTGGGAGCAGACGGCGCCCAGCACAGAGCACACACTGTTGTATACCAATCATGCTTGCCTTTAACAGGAGAATAGGGCCGTTGAGACGCAAGCTTATAATTGTATCCTTATTAGTCCAGATCATGCCAAGCCTTTGTGTCTCTTTTGGAAAATGCAGACTTCAAAACACATTTCCCAGAACTCTAATTCAAATTTCTTTCTTTCACCAACCAGTCTTCATTTACTGAGGTTTCTCTGTGATTTAGAACTTATTTAAGTGTCTCCTTACCTGGGCGGGCTGGAACACGGAGCATGACGGGGCCGATGGTGGCATTTAGGACAGCAGTGGCTACCATAGCAAAGGACCGCTTGGCGTTGTCAAGGGCAATGGAACAAATGTGGGAGCAGTTAACCGGCTTTGAGACCTCGGCACTTGTGACACTGTGGGCAGCCTGTCCGGTTGGCAGGCTGGGAACGAATCAGATCAAAGCTTGCGTTTTAATCTTTGCACATATTTTCTATTTAATTTTTCCTATAAAAAGTGAAAGAGATATCACATACATCATATTAATTTGAGACTATCTTGTCATTTGCCTTTTGTATACAATTATAAAATCATTACATTTGGAAAGGGTTAGGGTTAGCAATAGTCCGATGGCTCTGATAGAAACTAAAAGAAAGCCATTTGCAATGCTTTCAAACCAAATTTGAAATTGGGTCAAGAAGGATTGTCTAGTTATATTATTTGATTGGCAGCGTATGTCTCATCTTGTACGTGTTAGTTCAGCTGTAAACGGTGTTTATCCCAGAGATGGCTAGGCTGATGAACGCAGGATACAGGTTCTGTCGGACCTGCTTCACTGAGCTGCAGGTAGCCAGTCTTTTTCCTTCGCTGAGATGAAGGGAAAGATTGCTGTTCATGCAGTGACACACACAGACACACACCTACACACAAAGCGTGGATATACATCCATTTACAAACACTAACACCGTTGCACATGAGGCCTGAGGCAAGGCATTATAGGCATACCAAACAGGCGACGTGAGAGAGTTTAAACCAGAGCGAGCCCAGGGCAGCGCTTTGTGCATAGTTCAAACCAGATATCCGAGATTCGTACTCACACCAGGTGCTGCCGGCTGATTACCGTGGTGCTAAACACTAAGGGTTCTGGTTGTGTGCTGCGAGAGTTCAGATCACAAACAACATTTTCCCAGTCGTCATCAACAGCACACAGGATGCTCCAGCAGAGACCTGAGGGATATTGAATTTCCTGGGTTAGTGCGTCCAGCAGAAGACAACCAGTAAATACGCTCACCCTGTGAAAAGGCCTCATGTGAATATCCTGACAGGTTTAGCCAACCCTGCTTGGAAACTCTTCATTGAATCGGAGAGGTGGAATAATATTGGCTGGATGCGGATCTTGCTTGAGCATTGATTATGATGTGTCATAATCAATGCTCAGAAAAACAGTTGTTCCTTAATCGGTTCCTTGTTTTTTGTCATATCTCTTGTTCTGTGTTTTTTCTGTTTTCTAAGATTTTTTTTTATTTTACTAAAGAAACTTATTTGTTACGTTTCATGAGTTGTCCTATCCCTTCTTGTTCCTGCTGCCCAACCAGCACCTGGCCGTGACAACTCGCCTTTATTAGTTCATTGCCAAATGTAAAATATTTCCTACTTCAATATAAATGTGAAGTATCCCAAAAAAATTACATTATTATTACTACAGTACGTGGTTGAACCTAAACACTCTGTGTTCACATTAATCAAACAATCTATCTTTTAATATATTAATCAATCTTTCACACCAAGGAACCACTAGAAGGACCTTCCACTGTGGTCATAATGGTCATGAAGGTTGGGGATGGCCTCAGGGGCAAAACAGTGTTGTGGATTCATCATTGACACGAGCAGTGAAAGTGGTGGATTTCGCTAGAACCCTCTAGGAGGGGCCCTCCATCAGACAATGAGAAGCTGTAGGCAGCTCCATAAATAACAATGGCTGCTGCAGCACAACCCTAAAATCTGTCTGTCACTCGAGACTTCTTTTATACCAGACATAAATATAATCTATTTGATGTTAATGTTATTTGTCAAATAACAAATAGCTGCAGAATTCTCCTGAAAGCTCCAAAATGTATTGAATCAACTTTCGTATTGTGCGCTTAGGGATTATTTTACAAAAATCAATGTTCTTACTTAGCAGTGATTTGCCGCACAGCGTTTGAGATCGAAAACCAAGGTCAAAAACAGAAAGGGTATTATCAATATTGTGTCAATGATAGTTAAAGGATCAAGAAGTGTACTTCACAAAATTACTACTGCTTGCCGTCTGCGTCCAATATGCCCAAGGCTACTACAGGCTAACACCCAGGCTAATACAGACTCACACCCAGGCTACTACAGGCTGCTACAGGCTAACACCGAGGTTAATAAAAGCTAACACCAAGGCTACTATAGGCTGCTACAAGCTGAAGGGCTCTTTATGGTTTGAGGTTGACGCAACGCACGGGTTACAGACATGTTACGTCATTGCGGACCCTCCTTGCGTCCACCGCAAGGGCCGGACGTGCACCTCCCAAAAAGTGTAACCTTGCGTCGAGGCGATGCAGCTAACTACATCATTTCCGGCAAAACGCATTGTATGTAAAAAATCAAAGGCAAAACATCAGTGCCCGTAACCATTTTTTTCACTCGCTAGTAATCTGTAAAAAGCGGCAACGTTTTGTATTCGGTCATCAAAGACTTCGAAAGGTAATAACGAGAATGGACAATGACGACCAACTAGCAGCCTATCTTCTGGTTTTGTTGCACATTGTTTGAGTCATATTCAGCTTTCAAGTTGCTGGAATCCATACCGTACCATAATCAAACTTCTAGGAGCAGAGCAATTGTAAAGTAATAGCATGCACAGACAAAGACAAACTATTTGTTCTCTCTTTACCATGGACATGCATAACGACACGCAAACCCGACGCAGAACCATAAAGGTTCACGACTACGTTGAAGCGGCTGCGTGGTCATTACGTTGTTGCGTGAACATGGAACCATAATCAGCCCTTAACAACCAAGCTAGATACATCTTACCTCTGTAGGCAGAAACACTGATTTACTTTGAAGTTTAATATCTTGGATTCCCTGCTTCCCTGCTCCTTCCCTCCCTGTGTTGTGTTGCTTGTTTTGTTCTTTTTTTTTATTGTCATTCTACCTACATTGAAATGACTCATGTGTCACTCTGACGTTCATTGTTTGCTGGTTCTCAAGACCACAGATGGCATCATCCAGATTGTGCAAGTTAATGAGAAGCCTGATGTTTCTTAGAGCCCAGGTTTTGACTTCAATTAGATAACTGACATTTCAATCAACGAGCACTGAAAAACAGCAATGACAAAGTGAACTTTTTAATATTCTAATAAAAATTCACCTTTATGAATGTTATCAAATTATTTTAGAAGCATTTTCTGTCAAATATGTTGAAATTCTCTTTACATATCGACAGCATCAGTTGATTAGCTACTGTCTGTCTACCTTCCTGGCTACGTGTCCACACTCGGCCCATGCACTCATTAGTATCAACTTTATCTTATGGTTTCTTACCCCAAGTGGGCTGGTTGTTTTCTCCACGTTGTGATGTGTTCTTCAAACCTCTGTAGCGGCACCGCGGGGGTGTTCTGTGTGATGGAGAGCCATGATATGGGGCGGCAACAGATGCCATGCCTGCAGTATCCCCCTCTGTATTGTGGTGAGCTGAGGGCAGACTGCAGCACAGCTCATCGTGCCAGGGCAGATCCACAGCTAACCCCCCATGGGGAGGCTGTCCACGTCCTGGTTCCAAACCCAAAGAACCTGGCTCACAGAGGTAATGGGGACGCAGTCATTTCACCTGTCCCGGGCACTTTCGACATTCTCAACAAGCCTGTTGATGTGTGGTTTGTTGATTGTTGGTTCATCATATTCGGTGGTAACCTCAGAAGATAAAGAAATTAACAGTGGAAAAACAACGCTGTAGAATAATTGCGTTCATATAAATCGGGTATGTTTAAGCATTTTCTGTTCCCTTAAAGAGTGTAGCAATATTCATGGTCTTTCCAATGCAGTTTCCCCCCCAACTTAAAAGGAGACTATCTCTCATTCTGTTTTTTCTCTTATATTAAAAAGAGAAGGGAAACAGCTTACACAAGAGGTATCGGGGATCCTAAGATGACCAGGGAACTTTGCTGTTCTCATATTGGCAGCAGTACTATACGATGGGGAAATCTCTTCAATACTTATTCTCTAACACTGTGTCATTGACATAAGTTTGCTATATCATTTGGTTGAGTCAACAAGATAGCCAAGCGGGAATTTAAGTATATATCAGAGGTGGAAGGAACTCTGGTAGGTGGTCGAGTAGTTTCCACAGAAAGTATCAATGGGCAATAAACCAATCCATGTACAAAAACGCCACCTCACATTCCAGTATAATCCACAATGGCTGAAATAATAGCAGGCTTTCAAAGGCTGTAAAATAAATCCAGAAATTCAATAATGATTGTACATTCTAATTATATTGACACAATACCCGGTTTTCTTTATTAAACTCACACATTCCATAGATCTCACACATATTTCCTCTTTAGTTTTAACTGTATAAATGTATATTTTAAAACAAGATCTATATACTTTTGAAAAGGTTCTCGGGGAAAAAGCTCAATCAAATATTTCCAGCAATCAATATATATTTTTGTTACTTTAGTTTTGTTGTGTTGCAAAAGGCAAACCGGATGTGGTTAAAGTGAATCTGTTGTGAGCTGCTCATGATGAGTTTATATTGGACGCAAAACATACCATGAAAGATCAGCAAAACGGACAGCAGGAATCCCAGCATGTTGAAACGAGTAGTACCACTGTAACGGTAGGTTAAAGAAGAGATCATAATGAGAATGAAATTCTAAAATATAATTTTACAAAAATCAATGTTCTTACTTAGCAGTGATTTGCAACACAGCGTTTCAGATCGAAAAACCAAGGTTAAAAAACAGAAAGGGCGTTATCAATCTTGTATAAATTATAGTTAAAGGGTAATTCCGGTGTAAAATGGATTTGGGATATGTTTTGTATGATACAAGTTGAAACGTTTGTTTTGGAGACAAAATCGCTATTTTAAACCACTTAAAAGGCTAAAAGTAGCCTGACACTTCTTTGGTAGTATAATAAGGGTCTTAAAAGAACACAGAGATTGTGACATCCATCAGCAATAGGCAAGCTCTGTCTTCGCCAATCTACTTATCGAGTCTTAAAAACAAAATGGCGTCGACGGGTGATCTTCTGATGGTATTGTGTATAAAATGTCCTTTTTAATAAACAATCTGTAAACTTACAAAGTTCTCAATGCCTTGTTTTATATGTTAAGGACGCTACGTCATAGAACGCCAACAAGCACTGTTCTAATGTTGAGGACACTCGTAAATTCGCGTCCTTATCGCGTCCTTTATTTTTGAGAATCCCGAGATTTTTCAGGGATTCTCAGATTTTTCAGGGATCCATCTTTTTCAGCAAAGATGGATCCTCAACGAGCCAATCCTTTGCCTTCACACGCTGAGCGGGATATTTAAAAATAGTGAGAATTCTTTTAAACATTTTTGCAACGTAATGATATAGGCTATATTTATCTTGGATTGATTTGATTTAATATGTAAGTAGGTGGTGTTTAAACAAACTACTGTCGCTAGTAACAAGTTCAACAATTAAAATATTTAAATATATAACACTGGAGCAATATTTGAAAAAGCGGAAGCGCTTCCACACTAGCAAGTCGTTCCAAACTCTAAACGCTACAAACACTAGGCAGCACTCTAGCCTCATCTCCATAGGACGCGACAAGCAAGGAAGTGTTCTAGCAAGGCTGCAGCCTTCACTTTGGGAAAACAGTGTGTGTTAGAGTGTTAGATTTCATCTTTGCTAGGATGCATGAGATTCGTCTTTGGTTTTTCAGCCGTCGTAAGCATTTGAAGAAAGCGATAAAGAGCAAATGGATGGGAGCGTGTAGGTATTTTTCGACGCAAGCTGTTGAAAAATAGCCTCATGGCACTGATTCAAGCTGCAGCCCACATCATATCTATTATCATTGAGTGTTTCATTCCAAAACAATAATAGCCCCAGGTCTGGCAGTGAGTGCTGCAGCCCTCAACTGCACCTTTGTCCTAATTAGAAACCAACGTTCCTCATTAGTATATCATAAAGCATCTCTTCTGGTAGGTTTCACTTAGGCTTAAGGCAATAGTACATTGGATGTCACCTGTAGTGTATATCACTACACAGAGAGTCTATCTAAAAGCTTTCCATTCTGCTCTCTCTCGCCCACCCTTTTTTAAATAGGGCATCATCATAGTTAAAGCTAGGGCCATGCTCACTGGACTGTGAACACATACAGTGTAAGTACTTGGCTGGATCCTAATGCAAATAAGGTTAAATATGGCGCAAAAGCCAGAATTATGATTTCATGACACGCTTAGCACATTGTAGCATGGATAAGCGAGACAATCTCTCGTTGTTATATCAATGTATGTGAGTGTGTGTGTCTGTGTGTGTGTGTGTCTGTTCAGGTATGTGTGTGTGTATGCCTTAAATGTTCACCATCAATCGGCATGAATGAAGTGTGTTATGTGACCCTGTCACAGCTGCCACTGATCAGCCTGTAGTAGCTTGGGTGTTAGCCTTTATTAGCCTGGTTGTTGGCCTGTAGCAGCCTGTAGTAGCCTAGACCATATTGGATGCAGACTGCAAGCAGTAGTAATTATATGGTGTACACTTCTTGATCCTTTAAAGGGTAATTCCGGTGTAAACTGGATTAGGGATATGTTTTGTATGATACAAGTTGAAACGTTAGTTTTGGAGCACAAAAATCGCATATAGACGCTTTCTTCAGTTGAAAGAGCACTGATGCATATCAATATGCTGTGGCTGGATGGTTGAAGGACGCTAGAGTGAGGCACTTGGCCACCACCAATAATCTTTATCTGATAATGGCAAAGGTAAATACTATATATTCGTGACTTCTTGTGAACAGTTTGTGGTGGGTTACTATCATTGATCGTTGAAATCAGTCATCAAATCATAGAGGATAATTTCGCCGGGGACGATTTTCGTCAAGATTCATTTTGTACCCACAACACAACCCGATTTAAATTATTATGGATTATTTTGGGCAATGAATGAGGTATTAATACCAATACTCTTTGGCTGGGACGTTGTCAACATTGGGTAGGCCTATATGGAGCAGAACATAGTGGGTCATATGTCAACGTTTTTTGTATGCATTTTATTCATTAGTAAGCTACATGGATATGCCATCTTTCAGAACCTATCATTACCTGCAGTAAAGAGAATAAAAGAGCGCATCCTCATTGTACCCAGCACTACTGAATGCGTCTCTGTCCAAAACACATTTCCAAACAAACTGACGCACATTATGCTGAGGTTATGACGACGCTGAAGTTGGCATCCGATTCGCAGCATCCGAGTCTTATTGCGGCTAACCACTTATCTCTTCTTGATTTTTCGGTTGGTAACGAATAAAAAATCAAGCCGGGGTTCCTCGTACGGCTGTTGTTACAGCCCACTGCACAACAAATTGCCGGCATGACTGTCGGTGGATTGTGGTCGCAGGTGTTGCTGTTGGTGTTGACTGAGTTACCACTGAAATCAGTTGGTCAGTGGGTGGGATCGGTCGTCAAGATGGCGGCGCAAAGCTACAGTGACGTCACGTGAACCTTATGAATACCAGCCTACCCAGTGGACTGTAGATGTGTTGCTCATCTATCCGTCACACATCTAGGTGGATACGCCCACTTGTGATGTCATAAGAGCCAGATTTCCAAAACGGCTGTAAGGCTTATCACACTAACACCTGGTGGGATGTCATGGGACCTTAAGAGATTTTCGTTGTTGTGACCAATCAAAAGTAGATTTTGCACACAGAAAACGTTATTTAACGATCATCCAACCAAACTAGCCTGAAGCTCCAATGACAGCACCAATCGTCCTCAAATGTGATCTTTCGTTAGATTGTCCTCATATAAGCAATGTCTGGGGTCGCACAACTCTCTGTATTCCTCTAGCTCAATTATCAACGCACAATGTCCATGATAGCAAATTAAAAAAAGCAAGAAGATGCAAAGAACAAAACAATAGGATTATAGTCTGTGGATGCACACACTGTTCTAGTTTTTTCGGGGTCTATAACTTGTTATTTAATTTCATATGCTATGAACATGAAACAGAGGGTCGGACCATGAGGCACCCCCGCCTATACCCTATATTGTGTAGCCAGACTACGATGAAATTGTATAAAGGATGTACTTGTATTTTTTGAAAGGTCATTTTTCCCCTACAACTAATCTATACATTATTGCATTAATTTACTCCCTAACATACATTCTTTCTTTGAAAAAACTGTTAAAAGTATTCAAAGAAGGGCATTTCGTCTCGCGTAAAAATTTACTTATTTTCTATTTTATAATTTTTCTGCGCTGCCCATCTGCTGCTCGTCTTTGGAGCATTTTAATTATATGTTATACATGATTATATTATATTCTGAATAAAAATATAAATTTATTTAGTAACTGTGTCATATGCAGGCACTAAAAACAAACCAATTTTAAACCTCAGAGTGATTCAATACCCCTCCGCCTACATTGGGATAGTGCTTCACCCTGCCAGGGTTTATTTCATGATAATGACGGCTCACGTTTTACCTTACTAAGTGAATTGGCAGGGGAAGACTGTGACTAAAAACGACCATGCGAGGGAGTCAGACTGCCCCTCTAGTCCATGTTCACAGCACCCAAAATGTTGCCGAAATTAGGTAAAACATTTATCAATTCACTTCAAATCGGCTCCAAATCGGCCGTACGGAGCTTAATCAATTCACACTTCCGAACCACCAGATGGCTAGTCAGATGCTCGTGAAATGGCATTATTTGCAGGAATCACTTCAAACACCTACAGCCGCAAGATTTGGCCAGTCTAACCTAAACATTAGACAAGCCATTAGAAAAAATGATGATGCGACTAGACCGATAATAAAGAAAGAAGGCTGATCAAATAACCCTTATACTCAGATTCCAACACTGGCTTCCTATGCACTTCAGAACTTACCTCAAATTATGTCTGCTATAAATCATTTACGAACGCAAAAATATTTCTCTGAACTGCTTGATGATGATCCCCCTTGCTTTCTGTTCCCATGGAAGGACAGAATGTGGTAAAGCATATCATGCTGAAGATAGCACAAACAAACTTCTAGAAAACCTTCACTCTGGACCGAACTCTTGCCATTTTTAAATCTAGACTGAAAACTTGATACCATTCTATTAATTTTTATTATTTAGAGTACCATACATGTTTTAATACTGTCTTTCTGTATTCCTTCTCTACTATTGTATATTTTCAATTCAATCTTTATTATTCTGCATTTAATTGTAACATTCTCTCACCTCTTTGGCCTATATGTAAAGGACTTTGAGTTGCCTTGTGTAAAAAAATCAGCTGTACCAACAAAAATGTATTGATTGGTTGAAGTCATTGTGTACACTAGATGTTTGATTATATTTTATCAAATATTAATGTGATTTTGAACGGCCAGATCAAACGACTGAAAAGATTCAGAAGACGATTTTTTTATCAAAATAGTAGTGGTTGTTACACTTTGTGTAACAATATATTGTCTTGACACAAAAAGAATAATTTACATTTTAAATATACTGCGTCTGCTCTAAATATTATTTATTTTACGTTATCTTTTCAATGAGTTTTTTGTATTTCCTTAGCTCATGTCATTTCTATTAAGAAAATTATTCGTAGTTCATGTTGTGTAATGAATTACTCATAGTTTTGGTGGGAGTGTAAAGGAACAATTTCTAAATTAGTTGTCAAGAAAACACAGCACTATTGAGTATTCATGAGTTATAATTATTATTAGTCTTTATTTTTTGGTGAATTTATATTGCTATATATTCTGCCTTGTTGGAAGAACTTTTATGTTGAAATAATTTGCTGTATTGAGAGCGACTTCCTGGCGCGAACGAAGAAGCAGAACAGAACGCAACAGAAATGTTAACAGAGGCACGAAGATAGCGATACGGTTCAAATATTTGATTGTTTTACACCCGCCGAAGAGGCACAAGGTCAGTGTTGATGTAATAATACACGGTTAACATGTGTTAATACCTTTTGAAACGATTTTGACACTCGCTAGTTAGGTAAGGCATTGTATTTGGGCTTCGCTTATAGCTCTTACGGTGGTTTATTGGTTAACAACGGAAGGATTTCAATAAATCAAGAAAACCATCAGTTCAAGTCTTGACCATTAATCAGTGGGGATGCTACAACATACCTTGATTCGTTCCTGCTCTATCTCAAAATACCCCATATTCCGTTGGACATTTAAAAAACATTTTTTAATAGTTTGCTGAATTAGATATAGACTGATAGAATATAGAATAAACATAATGGTCATTTTGGCATCAAAAACATTGTGTCAGAATAACAGAAAAGATAAGAAAATATATAGAACTTTTGTGACCCCTTGTGAACTACATACAACTATAATTCATACCGTAACATTCACATTATTGATCCTTTTTGTTTCTGATCACTTGTTATAAGTTTGTTTTTTTACAGGATTTTGAACAATTAGGTATATGTATTCATAAATAAAAAATAATAATATTTTTAATAATAGAATCCCCTAACCCTAAAATGAATTTCCATCTACATCCTCAATTTCACTTCAAACCAGCGTGGTTGACAAAATTGATAAAAACACACATAGTGATGGGAATCTCAAAAATCCTATTTACATGCTGCAACACAACACCCATAATAACAGATCAAGTTTCAAGCCAGAAATGCAAGCACGTAGTCTAGTGTGTTGTTAGCATCCTATTATGGGCTTATTAGTGGAAACCTGAACAAAGTCATATTTATAGATTTTGACTTCTACTTTTTTTTAATTCTTAGAGAAATGTGAATAAATAAGAAATTTAATACAAAATAAGTAAATCTACATGTTGTTGTATCTTTCACAATAAACTGCATACATCAAACAGTTTAAATATCTATATTTTGTATATAGATCACACTGATCTTACATCACACTATCACTATAATTGTATGAATTATTCTTCATCTCATGTGTTCATTTGATATTTGCAAATGAGCCCAATAGTTTGTACAGAGCACAAAGCAAATGCAAACCAAATCTATTAGAGGGTTTGCGCCTCATGCCCATACTGAGTGTGGGCTTACCCAGTTGTCTGCTATATAAGATGACCCTGAGAGGGATGAACAGCTTGCAGGGCAGTTGAGGAAGAAACAACTGGTGGTAAGTCAGAGTGACGCCGAAGCTCTCATTCATTCAAAACTTGGAATTGGAGTTGGATTTTCAATTGAAACTGTTCTATTAGAATTGATGCAAAGCAAGCCAAATATAATCGTGTTTCCTATTAATATTTTTTCATGTGTCATGTTAATTTGTATTTAAGTAAGTGCTAGAATAGTATCAGTTAAACTGCCCAAAGATTGTGTCTCTTTATTTCAGGGCTTGAAACTTGAAGATTTCCCATTGAAAGAAAAACAAGGTAAGAGTTATTTTATCTCAGCCATACCAATATCTTTGATTAACAGTGAGGACAATATCATATGAGATACATTAAAACATTTTCAATCTTTGTCTCACAGTAAGGTGCCACCATGAGTACGGACGCGGAGATGGCCTATTACGGCAAGGCTGCGATTTACCTCCGTAAGCCAGAGAAGGAGAGGATTGAGGCCCAGAATGCGCCCTTTGATGCCAAGAGTGCTGCATATGTGGCTGATGCTAAGGAGCTGTACGTGAAGTGTACCATCATTAAGAAGGAGGGTGGCAAAACCACAGTTAAAGTCTTGGCTACAGAAGAGGTAGGCTGCTTTTAATTTACAACGGTTCAAGGTAAAAAATGAAACAAAACAAAACAAAAAATGTTGTGCCTTTTTTAGGAGAGAACAGTCAAGGAAGATGATGTCACACCCATGAATCCTCCCAAGTACGACAAAATTGAGGACATGGCCATGATGACCCATCTCAATGAAGCCTCTGTGTTGTATAACCTCAAAGAGCGTTATGCAGCATGGATGATCTACGTAAGATATTTCACCTACTAAATTAAGTTAAATATTACTTAACAATATCACAGATCATATTAATGATCATCTCTGAATTATTTCCTTCAGACCTACTCTGGGCTGTTCTGTGCCACTGTAAACCCGTACAAGTGGCTCCCAGTGTACGATCAGGAGGTTGTCAATGCCTATAGAGGCAAGAAGCGTATGGAGGCTCCACCCCACATCTTCTCTGTCTCTGACAATGCCATCCAGAACATGCTTACTGGTATGCATAAGCAAATGTGGTATAAATAAATGAAATTATGTTAATTTGAAATGTTTGAATAAATGTTTGTTTATTTATTTTTTATTTTGCAGATAGACAGAATCAGTCTGTGTTGATCACGTAAGTTTTATTTTTTTCTTGATGTTTAGATTAGTGATTTAACATTAGAAGTCAAATCGTATCCCACAAAAATCTCACAAAGAATCGGGGAGATGTAAAAGACTACTAATTACTTTGTTTTCATACCCAGTGGAGAATCCGGTGCTGGAAAGACTGTGAACACCAAGCGTGTCATCCAGTACTTTGCTACCATCTCAGTGGCTACTGACAAGAAGAAGGAACAAACTTCCAAGATTCAAGTATGCCTAAAAAAACATAAAATCTGTTTACTATACGAAAAATGTATCAACATAAATGGCATTAACCACACCAGAGATGTAGGGATGCCCTGAGAACTGAGGATCAATACTGGAACTTTCCTCATAGGGGTCACTGGAGGACCAGATTATTGCAGCCAATCCCCTGCTGGAGGCCTACGGTAATGCCAAGACTGTGAGAAATGACAACTCATCTCGTTTCGTAAGTACAAACTTAGTATGTGAAACGATGTAATGAAAAACTTGATCCGTGACAAAAACTGAAGTGAGGCTTTTCTACACAGGGTAAATTCATCAGAATCCATTTTGGTGCAACTGGTAAACTGGCCAGTGCTGACATTGAGACTTGTAAGTACCAAATACTACTACCAAATTACCAATGAAAAAGCTCTCATAAAAGGTTGAATGGGTTTGATTTATTAATGGGAATCCAAAATTTATTTTATTAAATTAAAACCCTAAAGATCTGCTGGAGAAGTCCAGAGTGACATTCCAGCTTCCCGATGAGAGAGGCTATCACATCTTCTACCAGATGATGACCAACCACAAACCTGAGATCATTGGTAAGAAGGTGTAGTAGTGAGAAATAATTACATTAAATTTTATGTTATACAGGATTGCCTTTAACTT
>OOFH01000315.1:0-10067 GCA_900323355.1 Merlangius merlangus
CATCAACTGGATCGTGCCTGTATCACAATATACTGCCTGTGTTTTAACCAGTACACCAAAGCTAAAAGTAATGAAATGCACTGGGTCTTATCACCTTGCGTTATGTTTTATCTTCTTCTCACTTTCCTATGTTTTCTAAAATCACAATTTTGACAAGCTGCATACAAATATTCTAGCCATTTTATTTCTGGCCACTTCTTGCAAGAAACTCATTTTTTTCTTAAAGCCTTTAAAGTTGAATGCTCAATTATTTAAAGTATTCATCCTTTGGTCTTTCTGTGCTTTGTTTAGCTGACACATACATTTTGCTGCTAGCTTTCAGAGCATTGAAGTGGCTCCAGTGGCCTGAGTTAATGTGAGCAGGCGACTACCCCATCCTACCACTTCAGAGCACAGTAGTCTTTCTGTTGGAGCCCTTGGCATAAAGGCCTTTTGCCTCCCCCACATGAAGTATTGAGTTTATAGTCTCCTTTCGTTATCGTGGAAAATTGCCATTGAATGTTCTCCTATAGATCCCGTAGGTTGTGAGTTGCATCACAACTATAATCACTTTTTTACCCAACATGTGTTACAGCCAATGGTATGCAAGTTCTTCTTCCTTGTCCGCGTACTTTTCATAATAGTCAAATGCTTCTTTGTCAACACAACTTGGAACTTTAAATTAGTAATTTTTTTTTTACATTCACCGAGGGAAAAACCTTTATAGATGTATCAATGAATAATTCTTACCAGTGAGCTTGAACTCTATAACCATCCGATGTTGCCGACTGACCAACTTCAACTGCACACATGTGTTCATGCTGTTGGATAAGCTATGTGAGGCTTTATCAGCCTTTTCTATTGTGGATTTACACTGAAGTTTGTAGCCAACTAACATTTGGCCTTTCAGCTCTGCACTGGATATTGCCAGTTGGCAGTGTCGAAGCCGTCTGTGGACTCTGCTTGTCTGGTCATGTAACCTCTTGTTCATGTAACCTCTACTTGTCATCCAGGCAGAGTAGCCAATTCAAAAGCGCATGCCCAGTCAACTAATACTTATCTCTCTGAAGGCCAAATCCGACCCAGGTATGGCTCCCTTCACCCATTTTCTTGGTTAAATACCAACCCCTTCCTCTACAAAAGAGAATGGCCTAAATCGACCAGAAGATGAAACAAACGGATACTAGGGATGGGAGTTTACCTGTTTTAGGTCACTTTAGGTCAGCACTAGGGATGGGTATCGAAGACCGGTTCTTGTTGAGAACCGGTTCCGACTGTTTTGATTCCTTAGAATCGTTTGCCAGTTTTTCAAACGATTCCCTTATCGATTCCGAGCGGGCGTGAATGACGTCACCACGCACGTTGCGTAACGGTAGCTTACGCAAGATAGGTAAAACGCAAAAATCGTATCAATACCCATCCCTAGTCAGCACACACACAAAATAAGTACTGGTAATAATAACAAAAAAGGATAGATGGACGGGAGACATCCCTCAGTCCAGTCACTTCCAAGCTACAGCTGAGGTTATGGTAGCCATTATCCATGCCGTTCATTGTGTGAATCGGCACATAAAATTATGCATTATCGATGCATGTTTGCTTAATTTCACCAACATAGGGTTTCATGTGCTGCTGCTTTAGCATACTTGGATTGTCTTTTGTCAGTCTTTCGTGCAACATGCCATTTAAAGAGACGGGTCCAAATTATTTTCGCTTTCCATTTCAATACGAATCAACCTGTCGATTAATTGTTGATGAGGCATAGTCTTAAACACGAATGACTAACACTTTGCTTGGTGTTGTGTTGAAGTGTCCAAAGTTTTTCCATTGTTTACCTTTTTGCTCTCCAATTGACTTTATTTTTTGCACAACCTAAAAAATCGGATCATGTTACACGCCAAGAGGCTATAATATAAGGCCATAGCCGTACATCATTTATAATTCAAGTAATCCATCCATTCCTGAACGATTACCATAGTTAAAGCCCAACCAAAGGGCTAATGAAGGATTGAGGATGTCGTCCTCATGCTATCTGAATAACTGGAAGTATCATACCAGACACCTGTGTCCTTCCCTCGGGTTCTCCACAGCCGTCTTTTAGGGCTGCTTATCTCTGCGCAGCATCACTCCGGGTTTATTACAGTGCTGCCTGCAGGAACTTCATTTTAAAATTTGACGCCATTTTTCCTTCATTCCCCCTTCAAGTCCTATGAGGGAATTTTTTAATTTGATTGGTTGAACATTAAGTTACTTATTTTCCAATTTTTTGGGGGTTAAAAGGGTTTAATGCGATTTTGAAATTTCTGGATAGATGCATCTGCAAATTGGGGCAGTGTCATGTTAATTTAAGGTTATGGTGTACTGTAAATATAATGGATGGAAGATGCAAATGCCATTGTATTCTTCTCTTTACCAGCGTGTTTTAGTTGAGGCTACAAATATTAGATTCTTCGGTTTGTTGTGTCTGAAAAGTAGCATGAGGCCATTTAATAGCGGGAAAGGTGCGCAACAGACTCAAAGCTTCGATTTTACACTGAGGTGATCGTGTATGTTTCTTTTATTTGCTCCCCACTGATCCCCAAAAATCCATATCTTGTCTTGTTTTAGGATAGTTTAACTTCAAACTTACTATTGCATTTATCATACAGTCGACCTTGATAATATTATTTGAATTTTTACATTAGACCGAAAGGGGAGCTTTCGGTCTGATGTATTGGGCAGTTAATTTAATTACTTGTATAAGGCATTACCTTACTGTGCATTTCATATGCATTGCTTTACTGGCAACCTTTTTACCTGTTCTATTGGCATTATGTTGCATTTACAATTTTATTTTGCAAACTTTATTTTGCAACGGTAAAGAAACAAATAATTCCAATTATTGACAATTATTAGGACTACGGTAGTTTGTTTATACACAAATTCATATTCATTTTTCTGCTCTTATAATAAAATATGATTATTATATCTAACTGCATTTGTGCTGAGTGAAGCAGCGACACATGCAATAACCCAGCAGATGCTCCTGTGTGCTGATAGTAATGAGGTATCAGTGTTTCCCTGGTCACTGCCACTCATTTATTACATTTGTGTCAGGGTCATTGTGTCGTCTCATTTCGTTTACACCTTCACTGCCTCATCACAAATGCAGGCCCTGGCTGTTTGCCTGCAGTAAATCCTTGGGTTGCTGACTTTGGTTAAATGTGGAAGGGGATTTGCCATCCTCTGTACATTTTTGGGCTCTCCAAGGAAGTTCAAATAAGGGGTCTTTTCTGTACCTCTGTCAAGGTGGTTGTTTGCACTGTCCTCTCCACCCATGGTCCTTATTCAGTGCTTGCAAAACCCTGTAAGCAATGTGACATTGTTAGAGCCGAGTCTGTCTTGTTGAAACCTGTAATTCTCCTCTCTATTTAGACTACCGTGCAGTAAATTACTTGCACCTAACTCTGCCTGTCGGTTCACTTTTAGCCCTAGAAGATTTAATACTACTTGTAGCTGTAGTTTTACAAAACGTATAATACTAAAAGGTGCCTCCATATCATTGAATAAATACATGGACATTGTAAAACACTGTAAGAATCATTTTAAGGGATTTGTGAATGGCATCTGGTAGACTTATCATTGGGCATGCTACTCTGAAATTCATTCGGTCAAGATGAGCAATGTAGGGCGTAATTTCAATTCAAATACTTTGAAAAGTGAAACTGTTTTCAGATGATCTGTGTTGGGGCACACCCATTGTCAGTTGGGCAGCCAGTGTTAAGGGGCCTACACACCGCCCAGACTCAAACCAATGGCCAACTGGCTTTGTCCAACCACTGCCTTGCCTCTTGTCTGAGCCGTTCGGCAGAAAAGTTGCATTGAAACACACTAAGAAGACTACTCTCTTCTACATAGTAGCGTGTGCGTTCTGCGCTTGTGCAAGATGCAGGCTCTAGTCTTGTGGTGCTAGTCCGCCCCTCCCACACACCACGCTGATACGCTGGTTGTAAGTAGGGATGGCCAAGGTTTTTCAAATATTAGAAATGACGTAGGTATTCGACTTTAGCTGTAGCGGATTTTTTAAATGTTTATTTAGTTCATTAAATATTATTCATTAGCTATGTTAATTACCTATTGTTCATAAACTTGTATACTAATGCCATTTAAAATATGTAAAGTAGAAAGAAAAAAAACAAAACAAATGCAATTCAATAGATACATTTTTGTGCCTTTGCGCATCACATAGTTTAAACTTGCAGGCAGTGTGCACACTAAAATAAATGGCGACCAAAAGAAGCGAAGTGTAGAAATATTTTGACCAGGTTGGTGAAAAAAATTTGCAATGTAAGCACACAACCAATCAGAAGCCAGACGCCAACGCTCTCATACTTTGCATGTTGAATCAGACCAGACACCGTCTGTGCGGTTCCAAAAGCTTCCACAGCTGAATACACAGAAAAGAGCCTAAACGTTTCAGATGGCCAACGGTTGGGCCAGTGTGTAGCAGCCTTTAGGGAACTGCAGAAGATATTGCAATAGGCGACATGTTTATTCTTGTTGCTGGTAAGATTCCAGCACTTTAATATCAAACTTAATTCTTGACCCTAGTGAATTAAGACGTTATTTGTTAAGCGACCATGCATAACTTGTTCTTTAGTATTTTAATTTTTTTGGTCCAGACATTGTTCCCAAAAAGATAATTTCTAGTGTTGCACTGAAAATTCAAAGGAAAATTTAAAGGACAGTACTGGTCTGCATGAACAACTTGTCGTACCAATCAATCCTGGCTTCACTTAAACATCCCTAACATTATATTTTGTTAAAATTACCAGTACTTTGTTGTACAGAGTCAGTCTGGCGGTCAGCATGTGAGTCCAGTGTGTCTAGCGGTAGGCATAGGGCATTATTTTAATGTAGCCAGTAGTCTGTCCAAATTGTGCCCAGATTGCTGTGTCCACACCCCTTATCAATCCGATCAGATGCAAACCTGATGATCTCGGGATGTGGTCTAGCTCATTAGATCACAATGTGAGCAAGATGTGATCTGGGACTGTCTAGAATTGACAGCAAATGCGTCCTGGCGTGATCAGATGATTAAAGTCGCATTGAAACAACAAGTGTTATTGAGACTAGCCCGACTGAGATGTGGCTGTGCATTAGTCAATGCAATGACTACTAAGGATATTGTTATATACCAATCTTTTTTGTTTGCGATCCACTTGTAATGGCTCTGCACACAGCATCTGAGCTGAAAGACCAGCTTAGCAAAAAATAATGCTCTTCTTACGCATATCCTAGCATTTCTATGCATTTTGCTCCAATACAAACGTGTCACAACTTTTGGTTTGGGAAAGGCTGATTTAGTAAATTAATGTCAATTTGAGAGGGAGAAGTTATTGTTAAATGTATAATGATAAATACGTCTATTTCGTTTGAATGATTACCTGTGTGAGTGCAGTGTATTATTATATAGCATCAAAAGTCTTTGGAAGGTTCCTCGGTTTCCTTTTTAATCTGGCGGTTTTGGCTATTTAAAATTCTGAACTAGTCGGTGGCCTTTTCAGAGATCTAAGCGGCTTGTGGGGATGCAAACCTTGTCTCCATGCGGGAGGCAGCCTGGGTACAGCCCTCTTCCCCCCCAGACCTCACATCAATGTTGCCAGGCGCCTGAACTAGTTCAAAGCTCCTCTACAGAAATACTGTGACTCGCTGTACGAGATTCAAGTTGTTGGTTTCGTGTCATCTAGTGTGTCATCTAGTCTGTGTGTGCGTGTGTTTTTATTTGTGCGTTAGGTGCTGCAACTCTACTCAACTCAAATAATTTTATTAGTCTATTATTCTGACTATTTTTGTGTGTATATTCAGACTATTATAAAGTAGGGCTGGGCGATTAATCAACATTCAATCTCAATTTTGATTTTACAACAAAAGATCACGAAAGGAATATAATCGCGTTTTCGAACAGCTGGATACATATCTGTACATTATTTTAGATTTTAACATTTTCCTTTTGACCATTTTGTGTATTTTTTAAGGGGAAAATTCAAAGTTCTCATTTAGTAAGTGTCTTTGGGAGAGACATGCTGAATAAATACATCATGTTTTCAAACTCAATAATCATTTGAATAATCGTGATTTCAATATTGACCAAAATAATGATGATTAGGTTTTTTTTTCTATAATCGAGCAGCCCTATTATAAAGTGCCCGCTCTGATGCGCAAACTTCAAACTGCTCTATCGGTGATGTTGATACATCCAATGATTTTCCCACCTGATAACAAGATGCATTCAGTTGAAGTTTCATAAATGCTTGGGAGCATATTTCAATTGCACGTTCCTTTCGTTTTTTTGATGTGCTTCTGGAACCTTCTGGGTTTTCAAGTCTGTAGGTTTAGTCCAAACGGATGTAAGCCCAGAGTTCACCCCAGAGATCTCCGCAGACTCTTGACAGCTGCCGAAACTCCATTTGTTCCAAGCCTTTAATACTTTCATCTTGTCTCCCTCTTGCGAGCTAGACGATGCGGCTTCCCATCCTGCCAACCTCGTCACTGTTTTTCTCTCCTGTCTGTATGGAGAGCGAAGCCTGAGTGAGACTGAGAGGATCCATGGGTTTCCAGGTTCCTCAGTCACTGTGTTCCCGCCTAGCCCCCCAAGTGCCTGCCTGTCTTTTTCTTTGCCATGTCCATCATCGTTTCCCTTCCCCCATGGCGGAACAACACCAATTAATTCAGAAACAGGAATAATAAAGTTAGTTAGAATTGCCAATAGCTTTTTTTTGTTTAAATCTAAAGCAAGCAGCATTGTTATTTGGCTATATAAGTTTGGTGAGTTTGTTGGAACAAAATAACATGACTACAGAGTAAAAGAACTAACCCGTCCCATACCACATCAAACTTCTTTTTTTTGGCACTCATTGCACCTCCATGATTTTTTTGCAAATTAAATAGGTTGCTTGCTTTAGAATATATTGTTCATGTGTGTATAAGGGGGGGATATCTGAGATTGAATGCATACATTATACATGTTTTAAATTATAAATGTATGATGTTGCGCTTTGCCTTTTGAACATCAGCCAAAAGACTTGCATACTTTATGTTAGGGCTGTAGTCAACCAAATTATATCTTCGTAGATGGAAATCTAACCAACTGTAGTCTGCACTCTACTCGCTGCTAGCCTAAATATCATGTAACTGCTGTTCGAAAGTCAGTGGAAAACACTCTTCAGATCCACTCTTTGTCTGATGCCAACTCTGTGACGGCAGAACTTCAATGTAAAGCGGGTCGCACAGCCATGGAGCGTCATTCAACCCTATCGACCGTTAAACTGGAAAGTTGACGGATTATCGCAGACAATATGAACATTTTTTTTGGAGAAGAGTAAATGTTCAGTAAGTTACAAATAGCAGTGTTCTATACGTCTTATAGTTGATTAAACAATTTGATTATTAAATCAGAAACTACAGAGCCATGAATTAAAATTATCACAAAATTATGCTATTTCTAATGCAATAAAGCCAGGGAACCAGACAACCAACCGTTTATCTAATCTAAGGCGGGATAAATAATGTGCCAATGCAGGGGAGTGGCGTAGAGGGCTTTCATTTTCAACGACAGCAAAGATGGACCTTGCTGATGTAGAGCGCTCTGTTGATTCCGCCATTGAAAGTATTAGACAAACTAGATGGCGCATTTGCACTAAAAGAAGAACAAATAACTAAGAGCTTATGCTGACTAGCTCTTTTCTGCTGAAAGTATTTTATCTGTTACATTTTTTCGTTGCACAGTGCTGTGTCAACCATTTTGTTGCTATGGTTTTAGGCCCATCCAATTGCGTCCAGAGGCATTTTGGTCTGTGCCCGTTGGTGACGCCCCTTGGATATCGAAAAATGAACTGAGAGGTTCCAGACTAATGGCAGTTTGCAATTTGTCTGGCAATGCCCGTTCAACACAATATAGCATGTCACTCAAAAATTAGGTCTGCATTTCACCCTCCTGCCCCTGAAAGTAATGGATTAAAAAGCGCCTTTTTAAAAAAAAAAGTAGTAAAAACACTGACACACTTTTTTTTTTTTAAAGCCATTTGTTGTATGCAAAGCCTGAATTTAAACTGCATAATTTACAGACTATGCACCTGAACACTTGTGACAGCCACTGCAGTCACTCTGTGACAAGTTGGAAGAGTAAAGGTTTCTTTGTTTGGTAAATCAACCGACTATTATGTGCAGAGACATTCAGTACTGCTGGGTTGGAGGCGGTTGGATGTTGCTGGGGCCTCAACTATTGATGGCATAGGCTATACAAAAGGCGTTGTCGTCTTTGGACATCCATGACAAACGTGTAAAAAATCAAATGCATCAAACTGGTAAAAGCAATATCCCTCAGTTGATATTTGTTAAATGATAGAATAGAATGGAATTCTTTCTTGGAATAAACCAGGATAAATGTTGCTAACCCATACCACTTATGGCCACATTGGCAGGCTTTCTCTAATCTAGAATGAGCAGGAGACTCCATCTCCTTTTAAACTGCATGTATTATTGAACCTATGCTAGGGTATGCCTAATGGCTATTAGCCTGGAAAAGCACTTGCCTTTTCCACCTTTGGCAGATGCCAGATGGAATATTGTGTCTTTCCTAGTGTTCTTCATGTTGCAAATTTCTTTTCTTATTTTCTCTGCACGTTTTACCCATTTATAATTTAGATTCTGGGCTTGTGTGTGTTCAAGTCAACGGGTTTGCCCTAACGGGTTTGACCTGGCTGACTGTGCTTCAAAGCATTTATCTCTGCTAACATGGAGCCAGACAACGCTGGAAAGGAGGGTAAGCCTTTTTTTCACAGCATATTTCTTGTATGGCTTGGTTACAAATGATCCAAAGCCACAAACCAGTGCAACTCCAGTCTAGTGAACACTTCCTTTAGTGGAAGTCCTCTGTGAAATGGATTTTCTTCCAGGCAAGAATTTTCAGCTGTTTACCCATGTGTTTATTTCCCTATGACAAAAATGACAGCTACAGTTTGTGTGTGGGAAGTGATTGGTGTACATATATTCATAGTAGGGATGGAGTGATTTTCGATCGGATCGTCTATCGGCGATCAAAGGGAGGATCGTGATTTGTTTTTCAAATGGCGATCTTTTAATAATTTACTGCCATTCGATGTTAAAGAAATAATCTCTACAACCTGCGCCCTACTGGGTACTTGAAAATGTTTCTGGTGGAGCAACACGTCTGCATACAGAGCCCTTTGATCGGTGCAACTGAGGACTGAATACGGGCGGTGTACTCCGGGAGCTTAACTGGCGCCGCAGCTAGCAGCTCCGGCTGACGAGCAGCTCCGGCTGGGGTAGCTCGGCAGCAGTCCGGCAGCTCAGCTCCGGGAGTACAATCCCTTTCTACTCCATGTGTCTCCTCCTCCCGACTTCCCTTCGGCAGCAGCTCCGGCGGGTTGAGCTCGGCGCCAGAGAAAGGGATTGTACTCCCGGAGCTTAGCTGCAGGGCTAGCGCCGAGTTCCCCCCGCCGGAGCTGCTCATCCGCTGGTCCACAAAATCATAGAGATGCTCTGATTGGAGGGGAGTGGGGAAGTGGGAGGTAATATTCAAATGTGCCCCCCTCACTTTTTTTCGGAGGTCCGCGCCACGGACGCAAGCTCTCTTTTTCACGTCTCCTCTGTTCTTCATTCTTGCTTGCTTACCAAACACTTTTCTCTGTGCGCCACAAGTGGTGTGCTATATTATCTTTCTTTTTAATCACAAAATATAATAATTCACCCGTACATTTGAACAACAAGTAACTTTTACTTTTACACGGCACATTTAAATCGAGAGATCAGCGCCAGGCGAGTTTCTTTTTTTTTTTTTTTTTTAAGCTGACGTAACTGCGCCCGCCCTCTCAGCCGATCGGATCGCCAATCGGCGATCGCCAGTGACTACGATCGGATGATCTGAAAATAGGGACGATTTCCCATCCCTAATTCATAGTACCCCTGGGTGTAGAGTGTATATATCTGGCTGCTGTCACTGAGATAGAGGGGTGATTGTTGCCTCATTGATTCTCTTTGGTATCAAAGATTGTTTTTCCTTCTGGTCTTGAGATGTTCCCACTAGG
>OOFH01000327.1:1925-15849 GCA_900323355.1 Merlangius merlangus
GGGGGTTGTAGTGGTGGTTGGAGTGATGTGGCTGAGTGCTGTGTTTGAGACTCAAAGCGGGCAAAGAAGCTGTTCAGCTCCTCTGCCAATGCACAGCCTCTGTAATTGGTGATGGTCTGTATGCTCTGCCACACCTGCCGGGGGTTCTTGAGCTGTTCCTCTATCCTCCTCTTGTATTCTACTTTGGCCCACCTAATGCCTCTCCTCAGGTCGGCGCGAGCGGCGCTGTACAATGCTCCGTCACCTGATCTGAAGGATGAGTCACGGGCCCGGAGGAGCGTGCGGACCTGGCTTGTCGTCATCCATGGTTTCTGGTTTGGGAACACCCGGATGCACTTTTCCACAGTGACATTCCCAATGCAGTGCTTCATGTAAGACAGTACTGTGTCTACGAATGTAGCCAGGTCTACAAGGTAGAAGGCTTCCCACCGTGTTTGTTCAAGCATGTACAAGCATTATGATTTGTGGCACGACAAAACTTCGGCGACAACGCGAACGGGCGACCAATGTCACGTTTGGTGTGAACGCACGGTTAGTGATTGGCTAGCCCACGGCGTCTCAGAACAACAATAATAGCGGACCACATGCTTGTGACGATTCTGCGTCAGATTATATCCAGTGTTGGGTTTCTGATGCGATATTTATTTACCAAAATAAGCTTAAAAGGATTACGGATAGACACCAAATCTATTTAGGTCCACCGCGAAGAGCTACCAGGAGGTACTCAGACTGTATATTTGTAAACAGCGGGCAGGCTTTATGCGCATGCTCCTCTTGTTTTTTTTTTGCTGGAGTTCTGTAGCCCAAGCTGCGCGCCTTATGGGCCTGGAAAGTGTACTACAGCGTTTCTACAGCTCGATGTGGTTCGCAATGAATCCGTCTTTACGGATATTCCTGAACCGCATGAAAGGAAAACGGATCGTTTCCGCCTGTGTGGACGGAGGCTAAGTAATGTATGATTGTATAAATGTATGTTTATATGTTCATATAAGTTTGTTTATATTAATAAAAAATACATCACTTAATTGGTATTTTGTTTGAAATGTATTTTAAGTGAATTGGTGTGTTTTCAAAAGTGCTTTAAAAACAACATTTATTACTCTTATAGACCAAAGCTTCCCATTAATTGATATTAAATATATTTAGCTGACAACTATATTCAATCGTGAAGATACAACCCAAAAACTGCAATAATCATGCAACGTCATAAAATAAAACAAATAAACTAACTGATTCCACCATTGTGGAGCCAAATGTACGCTGATGGATAATCGCCGTGGGATTTTCTGGGATGACAATGGACCTGAGAATTCTCCCCCCTACCATGTTGTTGTCCTCTCCCCCCGCGGCTTTGTACTTCTGGTAGAGCTCTGCCTCGCTGTCGTAGTCATCTGAGTATCGCCTGCGCCGGTTGTGCGCGTTCTTGCGCCGCTCTCGTTGATTGAACTCCTCCTCTTTCACTCGCAGCATTTTCTGAAACACAGAACGCCTTTCGTCATTCGGCGGACTGCTGTACACAGCAGAGGGTGCACTACATTTGTGACACTGATTTGGGACTCAAAGATATTTGTTAAATGTTAACAATAACACTAACCATTTTAACGTCTAAAATTGGACAGTGATGTCTGTTATCAAGTGAACATGGCAAGCCCACTGCCTGCATTTGCTAACTTGAATATAGAAATTTTAACCGACTTACCCTGGCTCGCACCACGCACTGCCTGAACCGACATTTCTGGCGTATTTTGTTTGGGCCACCGAACTTCTTCATGTCCTTGCAGAAGTCACACTGAGCACAATCTACAGTCTTCTTACATGGCTCACACTCTCCGCACATACGCACAGAACGCTTCACCTGGCGGGAAAATTAGATACCAATGTCAAATTCTTGACATCATGTTTATTTTTACTGTCAGACTACTGCATGACAAACAGGCCCACACATCTTTCTATCTGGCCATAGTTCATGGAATACAATCATATACATTGGTCAATGATGATACTTGGCAACATTTTTATCTATGATATCCACCACAACTATAATTTAACGCTTCATATCAAACAGATCACATCAGAGTGGTAGGTTGATACCTCACCTTAGACCCACGTCGACGCTCACTCCTGTATTCTGGAGTGCTTGGGTTACTGTTGCTGTAATACTTTTCAGCACGATCTGGCTCAGAATCCCTCTCCTTTGGTTTCTTTGTTCTGTATTTTATCTCCAAAGAGGAATTTTTACCTGGGAGGATGGAATAGGATTTTCTAATTAAATCGTGGAATATTTTAAAACCAAGAATTCAAAAGGAGAGTGTGATGAAGTTAAGTTACCTCTGCATCGCATGCAGTACCACTCCCTGATTGCCTTGGCCATCTTCTCAGTCACATTGATGCAGTGGCCATGGAACCACTCGTTACAGTTATCACAGCCACTGCCAACAGAGTAAAGGCCAAATGTGTGAGCGAAAAAGCCTCCCATCAACTGGCCCAAGACAGACGTATGCAAGGAATGAATCAGTACCATCTACTTACATCATGAAACAGTTGATGTCTGGTTTACGACATATACAGTACAGCGGTGAATTCTCGCCATCCATACCGCTCTCAGGCCCCGGCATGGGCTCGGAGTCGGACAGATCGCTGTCCTGGAATTGCACATATTGATAATACAGGTGATGAGGGCTAAAATGTACTACTAAAAATGTACCCTTTTGTATTATATGCACATTCGAGACACATTCCCAATATACATTTGAAGGCTTATGCCAATATTTCCGGCTAAACTAACCATTTGAGGCTTTGTTGTATGTGATTTAGCCATTTGTCCACAAGAGGTTTCCCCCCTTTAGTTTTGTGCTTAACGAAATTGTAGCCAGAATCGGGTAACTAGCTGCGCTAAATTATAGATTCTTAAACTAGTTATCGCCCGCTTAAAAAGCACCTACACTTGGGTAGGAAGGCACGTTAGGTAATAAGTACGTTTTGCAACGTACGCTGCATACTGGCAGTGTAAATAAACATTTTGAATAGGAATGAAAGGCTGGAGCCTAGCTCTGGCTAACATAACAGCTATCGACGAGCGACAGTAAAAAGTTCGTCATTGACGTTTTTATTTTTTATTTCCATTACCATTTTTTGGGGTCTGCGTGGTCCGCGATATCGCTCCAGATGTGTTGAAATCAAATCTTCGGGAGCCAAGAGTGCGCTTGGAAAAAATATTTTTTATTTTTGAATCCAAGTAGTTAGCATTAGCTCTTCGAAGGCACCGTTGAGTTTGTTGATCCGGATGTTCAACATCGTTGACAATCGGCTGAACTCGTTTCTTCTCGTTGAAATGAGGCGCATGCTCAATGATGCCCAGAGCGGTTCCTTGAAATATTACTCTTCACTGCCATCTCTTGTTGGAACTATAGAGTTATCACTACCACTACCAACCAAGCACACACACGCACACACAAGCACACGCACAGAGTCAGTTGAGAGTCAGAAAGAGAAAACGATCGTCTAACTGGAAAAGAATGTCGGTTACTAATGGAACATTTAGGATGATTTAGATTTGGAAAATCTCATCATTTAGTGAAGAGGACGTGTCATGAAAAGTAAGAATATGTTTCTCTTTAATTCACAAATACACATTCATTGACATTTTTTCAATACTGTTTTATACATCTTTTAGTATTTGCATGGACAATGTATTCAGAATATTTTGTTAGGGTTAAACAAGAACAATGGATATTACAATGTTCAACATTTTCTAAAATCGTATTGATAATTTCAAACATCTCTCTATCATGTGAACATAAAGTATGTTATAACAAGCATTAATATCAAGACCTCTGTATTCATGCATCAGCATAATGGTTTCCCAGCTTCCTTTCACATTGTAAGTGTATCATCAATGGAGATGAATAATAGATACACCTCTCTGCATGTTCCAGGAGTAACTCACCTCTGAGAGCTGCAGGCACTTGTCAAAGGCCTGCCTGCGGTTCCCTGTTTGAAGGAACCGCAATTAAAGATCCTAAAGTCTTTCCCCCCTTTTGACCCTGACCTCATCCCACCAGGATTGGATGAACTGGTAGGACCTTAGTTAATTCAGCATGATAAATAAATATATATAGCATGCTTATCAACCAAAAATAACGTTGTTACTTTGTATCTTGACTGAACACAAACTCAATGAATGTGTTTTCTAAGGGGTCTTGAGCATTACAATGGATGGGAAACTGACACCCCCGGACGTGATGGAAAAGACGATGGTCATGAGTGATGTCAATGAAGATCTCCTGAGAGAAGAGCTTTCCTCTTCAGGTACACCGGTAGACCCCACAACATGCCCAACAGGTATAGCCTCAACAACATGCCCCAATTATTAACAAAGATTTCACTTGCATACAAAAATGTAATGAAATGCAAAGTATTGAACCAATAATGTGATATCTTGAATTGTGTTGATTCTTAATAAGATAGAAATAAGATAGAATAAATGTTTTTTATTTTTTCCACAGAATTGTCTGAACTCGCAAAGCTGTCCCCGAAGGAGGATAATGGTGATAAAAAACGCCTATAAATAGTGATTTACATCAAACCAAAAGTGAGGACACCTTCACAATAGGTATAATAGGCACCAAAAGAAGGATTTCTCAAGATCTCACTTTTCCTTAAGTGTCCCTATGGGCCAATAAATGTAGGTGTAGGCCTGTCTTTTTCCAAAGGTTCCAGGAATTCTCAGCTACATTTTGATACAAAGGATGATGTGAACAGAGCACTGCCCGTCTATGTTCCATGGTGCAAGAAGAACGACCCACCACAGCATCCCCCCGCCCTGTTACCGATGCGAAAGAAACCCAGAGCCAATGAAAAGACTCATCCATACTCATCCACCAGTCAAAGTCGCATCAAAACCACCTGATGTACTAGTGAAACTCATAACGATGGTAAGCACACTCAACGGAACCATAAGTTGTTGGTGTGCCATCATCAATGACACTCTATTTATTCTGTGGTCGGATATTGTCCTCTAATATGGATCTCTCATCTTCCCCCTCCTGGCCCTTTGCTTTTCTTTGTCTCTGTGCACCCATCCTCCCAGCATGCCTGTTCTGCAATCCACTGGACTGCCTGTTTGCCACACTGACGGGGTGTCATGCCTCCACACTGCCCCTGTGCTCCTACCTGTGTGGCTGCCAGCCAACACACTGGAGCCCCTGCTGAACATGGCGGACTGCTGCAGCTGCCTGGTGGTCAATTGCTGCTGCTCCTCGGACTGTAATGGGTGCAGCGTCTGTTTACCAGCGGCTACAGAGTGTATAGACCTTGCCATGGAATTCTCTCAGATGGTCTTCCAATGAAGGGGCTGGATCCCATTCAGACATTCATCCAGCACGGCATGGCTACCTCTCACAACAAAGGCTTAAGGAACAAGAGCACATATTGACGCATGCAAAGAAATTTCTGTTTCTTTCATTAAAGTCCAGAATACCTGCACAGCATACAGAGGAACGTTTTTTGCAATTATTCTCTCATGTCCAGGAAATAGGGAGTAGGAAGCAACAAAATAAATCCAACAGTAGTTAAATGTAGTCAGCCAAGAGAAGTGTGAGTCAGAATTAGGCAGTAGTCATTGAGTCGTACTTACAGATCTATGTAAAGAGATCACAGTTTAATGTCATTCATATTTAATATACAAGACATCACTGGTGCCTAGAAGAAAAAAATGTGGGTATAGCTGGCTTCCATGATCAACCACCAAACCATCTTACCATGGTGTATTATGTCTGTGTAATAACACAGATGTGCACACCATTTTGAACATTCAGCACCTGTACATAATGTGGTATGAAAATGTGCATCCCATCAAGTCCAATGCTATCCCTTGTGTGTGGCTGTGACATTTATTAGTAATCACATTGTATAAATTTCACATAACAAATATTAAGGAAGTCAGAATAGTGGTTGCTTAATACAATTCTAGGTACAATGAAGAGCAATAATCCCTTTTAGGTTAATCAAGGATTTAAATAGATAAACAAAATCCTTATCTCGCGATCAACATGATTAACTGACTAAATACACTCCAGGAGGGTTTATTCGATTACTTTGGTATAAAAACTATAGTTCTATTGTGAAATAATTGACCTGCATTTATGACAATTAAATGGACAACTATGGAGTACTAACATATAAAAAAGTTTTTTGTCCACGATTAGTAAAACATGCTACCTGTTTACAACCATCTAATTTGTGTAAATGGTAATTAATAAATTCTTTCATAAAATGCATAGATGCTGCAAAATAAGGCGCAATTAAAATTCTATAAGTAAAATATCTCATATACAATATGTAGTACATACTTTACAATGTCAATTCTACTATATATATTTCCCTTTGGTGATTGCTTGACAGACTGAGACCTAAGCACGTACATGCTGCATACGAATCCTGATTCCAGTCGGCTGGGGTGTAAAACAAATACAAGTCAATATAAAAAGAAACACGCTAGAAAATAAACGGTATCTCTCGGTATCTTTGTTTCCGTCATTCAGATAGGTTAAAGTAAAGGGAAACCTAACCGGTTTCCTCTACCCAAGAGACCATTATATTATATATCCAAACATAATTTATTCTTTTCTGAAATCGGATGGAAAATAAAATATTGCATTTCTTTTAAAAAAACATTAATTAAAAATTTCCCAATTATATAACATTCCATTTCCACAAGATTGCATTTTCCATTCTAAGCAATAGTTATCTGGGCCACTGCAAACTAGGACCGACTTCAACTGCGCCTACTTATGGCTAAAGTTGTGAAGCGGAATTGCTATTCTGCGGTTCTACTCAAAAAAGTCTCTGCATTATTTAGACTCCATTGCCGCCTACTCATTGTCATAGTTCGGTCGTACAGTCCTATCGTGACGCTTGGCATTACCCGGAGACTGATGGTGTGCGTTTCTCTACCAACACCGGGAGCCTGTCACAAGTCCTCGTCCATATCGAGGCTGCTCCTGGAGGCACCGGGGGACAGAGGGGAGAAAAGGGGGTCCCCCTCCCTCTCGGGAGACAGGGCGCACCCCTCGTCCATGAGGATGGAGCTCAGGCTCACGTCCGGGTAGAGGCCTGAGGCCTCCGCCTCGTCCAGCTCAGCGAAGCTCAGGCTCCCCAGGTCAAGGGGGCTGCTGATGGTGACCCCCACCGGTGACTCTGAGGAGGGCGGGGACAGGAAGGAGGCTGGGACACCCTGGCCTATGGCGGCTGCCTCCAGGGTGAGGAGGGTGTGGTTAGAGACTGCTCCGCCACTGGCGGACAGATGCTGGCCGTTCTGAGAGTTGTGCTGCTGCTGGAACAGGGAGGGGTCGGAGGTCAGGCCGCTGGGGACGCCGTTGAGGCGAGCCTGCATCTCCAGTTCCTGAACACCAAAAATAAAGAAAAATAACATCAATTGTAAATTCAGGCCTTGGAAAGCCCTTCTATTTAAAATAGATGCATCAAATGACAAAACTCTCCCATTCACCGGCCAAGATATCATCTACCTTTTATGATCTAAATTTGAGCTGCTTCAACAAATATTTTACCAATGTTTTAAAAGAAGACAGACTTTGTGCCCTGGGTGAAATGTGTGCGGGCAGGCTCAGACTTTCCGTTACACCCCTATGTACAGAATTCTATGATGTGGAAAATAATACTTATATCTTAATAATGTGGTTGGTATTATTGAGTTAGTGGAACCATACAATGTTAGGACATTTAAATACACCAGGCACAACAAAGCAACAAATGTTGACCTGGATGCGTAGCAGGAGGCTATGATTCGCGTGCTCCAGCTTTTTCTGACGCATCTCCACCTCCTTGGCTCGCTGCTGCTCTTTCTGCAGCTTCCTGATGTAGTCCACCGAGGCCTTGAGGATGGTGCCCTTGTTCCAACGCATCTCCCTGTTGTAGGCGGAACATGGCACATGGGATGCAAGGCATCACATCACTCTGTGATGTGATCACTCTGTTGCATTACGTTCCAAAACTGGTTTTGCTTGAGGCCAGCACGTAATCTGATCTAATGAGGTGTTTAAATAGCCAACCGAACAATTCAGTATATTGGAATACACGTTAGACTCACGGATCACTGGATTTGGGTATTAGGCCTCCAAGCTCCTTGATGCGGTCGTTGATATTAAATCTTCGCCTCCTCTCAACTAAACAATGGCAGGAGCACAAAGAAAAATAATATAAATCATAGTAGATTAATAGTAGAGTGTATAATTTGTATTTAGCAACACTATATATGTATGCTTGCACCTGGCTTCATTGCGATCGATTTCTGTTAACACTACATTAAAAAAGAAAATGTCATTGCCCACTTACTGAGATTATGGTTGTCTTTTTTCTGCCTCTCCTTCATAATTGCTTTGACATCTGTATCTGAAGGCAAGATTTTATTAATTTATTATGGTAAATACGTAAGTTCTCACACTGTCAATACGTAAGATATCCACTAACAATTGAAGTTTTAACCTAAAAACAGAGTGAGAAGCTTACGTACAAAGACAGTATAGTAAAATATTATCTGCGTAATTGTGTGTGGTAATAAAGAACCAAAATATCCTCACCAAATATCAATGATTAAAAACAATGCAGATAAAAGCAAGTAGCACACAGTTCACTGTACCGTGAATTTCCCTTTTAATGTTTGGAAGATCGGCAGGACAGGAATTGCTGGCAGTCAAAGTAGGAGCTGCCATTCCTGGGCTATGGTATACATCCAAAAGATTCCCAGGGAGCTATGCAACAAAACCAAACTCCATCAGAAAACAGAGTTTTAAATGGCGACAATTTGACACATGCCACAGAACAAATAGCAAATGTTTGAATAGGGTCGGTTTTTTCTCATTCCCAGTTCCCTCTTTAAAGATGACCGCTAAATGGACACTTCCTCAAATTTGGGTTAAGCGGAAGGTCCTGTGTACAGAACTTAAAAGCATACAAGTTTAACTCAGCAACCTAGCATTCAACACAAGATAGGATTAACATATATTCATCGTATAAAAGACCGTAGGCAGCATGGAGTCCTGGCCGCAAAATATATTCAGTCGAATAAAGAAAATAACTTTGCTACGCACACACAGCATCAAAGTATCCTTTAACACTTTCCGTCCTGTGAATAAAGGCCCAGAAGGAAATCCCCCAACAAGAGACAATTATTTTTATTGCACAAGTCCACTACTCCTTATATTTAAATGACATTATGAAAATCCTTTACCTCACACGGTTTCCTTTTCTTCTCATCCAACAGAATACCCATAATCCTCATTTCCTTTAGGCCTTGAATAAACTACCTGCATGTGTGACACACTGCGTGTTTAAGAGTGGCTTGGCGGCTTTGTCTCCTGGTAACCTGTCTTCTATGAACTGGTCTACACTGATGACTAACTCCGCCCGGCCACACTTCCCTGACAAGTTGTATCTCTGTGCCAAAAGCAATTATTTGCTGCTATGTAAACGCTAAATACCTGGTTCATGAATGAAATCTTACAACACTTTTACCACTAGTGAAACATTAACAATCATAAAAGAATCATACAAAATACTGTATGATTGGTTGGACATTTGTATCATTCAAACAGTAAATTGTATCATTGACGAATGTTTTTTTAAGTAAAGTGCTCTTATCAATACATTGCCATACCGTGCTAGGCAACTGAAGATCCGAGTCAATAAACGTCATGATGTCATCATTAAAGCTGGACTCAAGGCTGATGATGTCATCGATCACATCCTCGATCTGCAGGGAGAACACCGCGAAAAAAACATGGAATAAATAAATAACAAAAAATAAATTCATTGGGTTTTTCACCAACCCTTTATTTAAACCTATTCTTAATGGTATGTCTGCGGAGAACGACGAAAAATGTATAGATTATCAGGGAAATTCCCTTCCCCCAGGGACACGTTTAAAATCATTAAGCCTCAGGTGCAACATTTGGCATCCTATTGTTACAACAGGCCAAACAAGAGGGGTAGGATCTCGAAAGTAGCCAAGGGCCATCGGAGTGATAACGTAGCACACCAATTAAGATGGAGGCGAAAACTATGACAATCTAGGAACTCAAAAAGAAGAGGGAGCAAATCAAGAAAGAAACATTGCTGAGGCCATTGTCGAATCGTACTTCTTCTTTGTTGTTGTTGGTGCCCAGGTTAAGCAGAGCCATGGGGCTGTTCGGAGCGCTGTGTGCGGTTGGAGCCATCTCTGGGGCAGAGCTGGATTGTTGCACACCGGGTACCCCCAGACTTAGGGTTAGTGCTGTATTACCCAGAGTGGTGGAGAGGTACTCCTTGACCTGTTGCCTCTGAGCCTGCTGGATGTGGTATTTAGTGGGGTTCTCTAGGTGAGTTTGCACCTAAGTAAGGACAGAAAAAAAGAGAAAAAGTAATTAACGTTTTGTACAATATTATCATGGGATGGTCTTGGCAACCAAATAAGTACTGGTGCATGAAACACTTTTATAATAACGAAATGACTTACTTTGAGCACTTCCACAGGAACCTGTGCTGGGGAAGGCCGGGCTGCGTTTGGGGGCAGTGACACTGAAATAGCAGGGGTGGAGTCTGATGGTCTGAGCTGGGAAACGGAGGCTTGTTGCTGGGCCTCGCGTCTCTCCTGTTCCTGGGCTTGCTCTCGCATTAGTTGCTGCCTCAGCAACACGCGGGACGACATGGCTGACTTTGGAGATCTTTCTCTTTGGGATTGATCCAAGAGAGACCTAGAGATACACATAAACACATACATAGGAAAAGAGTGATTCGAAATGTAGGTCAAGCGAGGAAGAGGGCAAATAGTCCTCTTCAAAATAGTGTAATATCATAAAACTCCAATCCGAGAAAGGAAGAGAGATAATAACGGCCAAACAGATTAGCCGCTTTCAAGTGGTGAGAATGAAGACGTCCCTAACAATGGTGAAGTGTTGACACAACCCATTTAGAAAGGTATGTTTTAAACATGAACGTATAAAAACAAAACTGAAACCCCTGTTCCAGAGAATTGGGAAAGTGGCAGTTGAGCGTCTGAATTGCGAAACTACAACTGGATCAAACTCGGGCCGCCGTTAAAATGTGGGCCCTCCCCTTTTACGTTATTTAACACAATGTACAAGTCCACTACATAAGTCCAGTCGGAGAGATATTTCACCGTTAAAAGAATAACAGCCTTCCATTTGCCGAAGGCAACACGGAAGTACACCCATTTTTAGGTGATGTATTCCAACGGAAATGCATAAACCAACAACCATACTAGTACATACCTGTGTATATTCACACCGCACACCCGCGTCCAGCTCTACGACTACGATCGATTATGCTCCTTATGGAAATTAACCTGATCAATACAAAAACAGAAATATATATATATATATATAAATCAACACATCTAGAAGTTTTACTTCCAATGGCAAACAATAGGCTATGCTTTGTTAAAGGTCAAGGCACATTGCAGTAACGTTATGCTGCATACATAGCAGTGGTAAGAGTTGTAGATCAGAAGTTATAAAATAGGATGAATGTGACATTATTCAATGAGTCACTCGAGACCTCAAACCTTGGATCTAGAGTTAGCGGTTTGTTGATCAACAAACTATCCACACAACGGTGGTAACCCCGATTCTTTCGAATAAATTCTTATTTTAACTTACTAGTTTATGCAGCATACGTCAAGTTAGCGATAAACGGACAGACCTGATCATGTATTGATGCCCTACTTCTGTCGAACAGCGATGTTACTACGCATTAGCTCATTAGCACCTATAGACAGCATTGATTACTTTTGATATATTGAGAATCTAACACTTTTAACAAAAGTGTCGTTAAAACCAACCTTATTCTAATAATAATTTAAGTTTTAGCCAGAGGCCTTTCTGCGTTCAGCGGGCTGGAGGGGCCATGAAGGGGAAGTGGGCTTCAGCTAGCGTCGCTACTGGCGATCTCCCCCGTCAGCGAGTTCCGTCAACAGCGTGAAAAACAATAATATGCACATACTTTCTGAATAGTGAGGGTTTAATGACAGCGTTTTGTCCCCGCTACAGTCCCCCTGCCGTGTGGTTGTAATTACTGCGAATCGAGGCTGTTGGTCAAACTATTATTAGCCGTTAGCCGCAGTGCTTAAAAGTTGTTTACAACGAAGATGTAGTCATCCGGCACATAACCCGGAAGTAGTTTAGACAGAGGCTTCGTGAACTCTCCTATGAATCATTGACGCATCATTCTGCCCAATAAATAGGAGACTCCTGTAGCACCATTAATACTTTATATGTAACCGACGTGTGGTCAGTAAATACCATTTCTTTGGAATACAAAATCATTACTGATTCCACCTAGCCATTTTATTGTGCAAAACATATACAATTTAACCAATGGATGAAAATAATTTGTATCAACTGAACACCAAAAGCCTTTGTCGAATTATTCCATGGACTTGACCCTAAAGGGCAAAAAACTTAACTAAACTTGGCCCATTTTCTAAGAAAATTTGCCATTATTTTTAGAAGATTGAAATTAATTCAATAAAAAACAGCACACAGAATCTTTTTGGTATTTTTTTTATTTATATCGGTCATCTTAAAATGAAAAATTCATTGCAGAGGTCAACGTATCAGAGAGTTTGGTGGCAAGTTTATCTAAAAAGGAAAGAAATGAGTAGCTCAAATTAAAATCCCTTTCAATCAAAGTCAAAGTAGTCGGACTGTATAAAAAACAACTAAATCGAAACATTAGTAATGTGCCAGTTGCTATTCTGACCAATACATCCCGTTATAATGTCTAGTAGGAAATAGATTGAGGAAGAAGGAAACCAAAGCAAGAATATACATACATTTCAGCTGAAACTAGTCTAGTCTGGGATATGCACAATAAAGCCACATGGAAACATTCAAAATAGGTAAGAAATATTTATAATCTAACAAAGTATAGCTTTTGTTTACCACTGAAAGATTTTTTATTTTGTATACAGACCTGCTCTTTTCTGTTGCCTTTTCCTCTTCTTCCCGGCAGCCTGAAGTGCCTGGCCTTGGTGTAGAGGGTCTACATACAGGATGTCCTTCAAATCAACAGGTTTGGGTGCTGCCTCTGCAGAGGCACTGGATTTGGCCTTAACAGATTTCATCTCCACGGTCATTGGTCCAAACTATTTTGGAGAAGAAAATAGCAGGGAATGGGGTTTTTGATTCAGGACACAAATATGAACTAAACAATATCTTTGTTAGTGTAAAAACCTTTAACCTTTCAATAACACTACTCTACCTCTGTGTCTTGGTCATCGTCCATAGATTCATTTTCATCTCTTAGTTCTAGGTCTTCAACAAGGGCCCCCTCCATCGCCAAGTCACACCCTCCCTCAGCTGGAAAACCTTGCGTCATCCCAGCTGTTTCCATGCAGAATCCCATTTGGACTGTGGATGATTCTGAAACATATAATACACGATTTATTATGCAGCCTCACAGAGGATCGGATATTTTTGCAAAGCCGCTGCATTATAGACCTGCAAGAATACAATGTCTATGCTTACCTGCAAGAACTTCCTGATTTCCTTTCTCAAGTTCGTCCCAGTCAAACGCTTTGCCCATCTCTGTAACAATCTCTGCACTGACATGGGTGGGGAGAGTATGGGTCTCTGGAGGGTGTGTGAAGTAACTGATCCTTCCTCTGTATGACCAAAAGATAATGAAATCTTTAATAAAGACAGGTGATAGATCGTCCCTTCCAGGTCCAAATAATGTTGAAATTCACCCACCCTGTCCAGTCGATTAAGACGCTCTTTGCTGCTTTGTCACAGTCGGGCAAGCCTCCCTTCTTCAGTTTGCCTTGGCGTTTGGCAAGTAGTGCCAAGAACTCCAGGGGTGTGCGAAAGTCTGGAACCCCATAAAACTCCATGATCTGGAGGTGATCAGC
>OOFH01000334.1:0-11517 GCA_900323355.1 Merlangius merlangus
ACTGCAAACGTTGGTAGGCTATTTATAAAAAAAGTCTATGTTTTGACATGTTTGATTGCATTTTATAACTGCATAGGTCTGGATACGTCGGTAGGTGTGTGTGTGTGTGTGTGTCTTCCTGTGTGTCCAGTGGGAAAGGAAATATCGACGGTGTAAAAATAATGTTTTGTATCAAGTTGAGGCCGACACATATTAATTTAAATTTAAATATCATGAGATAAAATCATGTAATACATTTAGGAAATTATTACATGCATCTCTTCTCAAAAATATTCAACCCTGGAAGTTAAAACTTCCCAGTTTCTCTGCCGCAATCATGTGCGCGTCTAGGGCTTTTTTCTTTTTTTTTCTTCTTGTGTTAAAATGATGAACAGATGAATGTTCAGAAGGACAGTTCATGTTCTGAAGAAGGTTCATGTTTTAAAGAGCCATTCATGTTCAAAAGAGCCATTCAAGTTAAAAAAAAAAGCATTCATGTTGCAGCACTGTTAATAATAAAGCTTGAGAAGACTGGATATTTGTACTTTTTTGTGGAATACTTGATGCGGCCTAGCCTCACCCAGACTCTACCGCCAGCGGCCCCCAGGTAAATTGAGTTTGAGACCCCTGCTTTATATGGTATAAAACTCGGCCAAAAGCCGAGCTCTGAGGGTTTGTTTACCAGCGTTGCTATGGTGACCGGTCCTGCGCGTAAAAAAAAAAAAGTCTTTCGATTAGTCAAATAATCGAAAAAATAATCGCTAGATTAGTCGTGAGAAAAATAATCGTTTGGGACAGCTCTACTAGACAGTGTTCCACAACTCCACACACACCGCCCAGACAGAGCTCCACACAAACCGTGCCACCGGTACCCCTTGGTCTTGACTCCAGCCTACCTCAGAAAGGACACTCGGACATCAGGCAAAGAACTCGTTGCGTTCAGCAAAGGGGAATGTTCACATCGTTTTTTGGAAGAATTTACCCCTTTTCTGTGGTGGGAGTTATTTCAGTTACGGTGATATAGTTGTATAGATTGCTATGTTGATGATCATATGAGACAAGCGACTAGCCTGGCTCCGCCCGCCTAAGTACTTCCGCTCAATTAAAACTTCCCTTCAGTACTACGTCTGGGTCTGAGGCATGTTAATGGGTTTTCTCCATCCAAATCGTGTGCGTCCAATCGGCGAACAGAGGGAGTGGCTGAGAACAATGACGTTAAAGTCAGCTCTCGACGGACATCTTCACGCACAGGGTTTGGTTTGTTTACAGCCTGCACGCAATGTGATTCCCGGCCAAACGTTAGCGATGGTTATGGCAGATCCAGAGTGGCACTGGGCACATCCAATAGTTTTAAACATCAACAGACATCCGCCTTCAAGTGAGTTAACGTTAACGTCAATTGAGTGGGTCCAGACTCTCTGTGCAAATGAAATGAATTACGAGAGTCTGGTAGGACCAGGTTAACAAATCACTTTGGCAAAAGAAAAATGGTTTTGGGTTCACTGAATCTTTAAAGGTTGGGCATTAATTTTCTGTAACAGGACACCAATGCCTTTTAACATTTCCGTGAATGTACTACAAAATCCAACATTGATGACAACTCTCAAAGCAGAGTATCAACCAGATTTTTTCAGGTTTCCTTGACAACTCAAACAATATGCTCAACCCCTACTGAGGAATATGTTCATTTCAGATTATTATATTGATCAAAACCATAGTGCTATTATCAATAAACCACTCCTATCTTCACACTGCTGGTAACTGGTGTAAGCCAGAATGCCCCCCCCATCGTGGTTTACTAGACATCTGGAAGGAAAGGCCTTGATGAGAAGACATGACCAGAGTCCACAGGGCCGAGGAGTGACAGCAGAGGTTTCCTCACCGTTGGCAGCGGTCAGGAAGCACTTGTTGCTGCCGCGGGCCTTGTTCGTGAGGTCCTCCGTGATGTCCATGTGGGTGTGGATCTCCTCACGCATCTCCTCCAGTGCCGCGTACAGGTCTGCCTCCCAGAACTGCTTGTCCAGGCTGTCAATCAACTCGGCTAGCTGCACCTGCACAGCGGGGGGGTTAATGTGCAGAGAACAAGGAACACAGAAGAAGAGCAACGGATGAAAACAAGGATGAGAACCAGGGAGAAATGAATGGAAAAAGAATTCAGCGGTCGAAATCCTGATTTACATTCACTGTTTCTATCGGGTGAGCAGACACGACGAGACCATGAACCTGCGCACATTTATATGTTAATCTGACCGATGTCGAGCATAATGAAAGGCACTAACTGGAAAATCAAAACCACTGGTGCCAAGGGATGCATATGAAAAAAAGAAGGACCGCAACTGAACCAAACTGAAGGAATGCATTTAGGATCAAGAAGCCCATCATAAAGAACGGACTCATAAGGAGGAAAGACCAGAGGCAAAGAGAAAGCTGCGTTTACCTTGGTGCTGTAGTACCACATCGTCTTGTCTTCCTTGTCACCATCCTCCTCGCTGTCCAACATGCAGGTGAGGAAAGAGGAAACAAGGAGAGAGGAGACAGAGGGCAGAAGGGAAGATAGATAGGGGGAGGATTAAAGCGATAGCAGGGAAAGATATGAAGAATAAAACGGCAGATGGAGGGAATGTAGAAATGGAAGAGACATGAAAACATGAAAAAAAGATTAACATTAATAACACCATTTAAACCATAAAACTTCCAAATCCTTTCATTCATTATTGAAAATGTACAGCAGAGCTGGGTGATAAATCAGAAAAAAAAAAATATCATTGACTTACTGAAATAGCCAAACTGAACCCTTCAATCTAATACCCCACTGCCATCGTGGGACTAAAGTGTGCCAGGGTAATCACAATGAGAGTAGCATAACAATAATCCCATATGCGGTCCAGAAGCATTACTCACAATAATTGCTGCTGTATAAACATATGGCTTCTATTAATGAAATTAAATCCCATAAATGCATCTTTTGACTGCATTCTAAACGTCTTACCAGCACAGATTTAAAGAAATACAATGGGGCAACCGGGTAGGCTGTGCTTAGGCATGCCAGTGGAAGACTTAACAAAATAGGATGTTTGGAATAGACTCCCCAAGTTGAAAATATGCAGTTGTGATAGAACTCTTCCGGGTTCCTTCCAAATAGTATTTTGAAATATACCTGGATCATTTGAAAAACCTTCATATGACATCTGGATGAACAACAATGTCATAGGTCGAAAGGTAGTTCATATATAACAGGCACAAGCCCTGTGATCCCGTTGTTAAACATTTGGGGTTTTCCTGTACTTTCATAACAACAATGTCAGTCAAGCATGGCTAGTTGTTCCCCCCAATGTCCACTAGGTTTCATGACAGTACTGTAATAATGTTTTATCATACAGTTTCATGGCCATGTATATTATATTAAAGGGTTTCTTGAGCTTACAAAAGGAGACATTTATGCAAGGCTGTGAAGATAATAGGAATGACTCGTGTTTAATAACAGACATCCTATTGCATGATTGATGGTAAAAAGAGGAAAAACAGAACAGCACTCATTCTACAGGACCGGTCTTACCTGTGCTGGTCTGACTCTGGCAGATTAAGAGGAAACCAAGAGCCATCGAGGCACACAACTAAGCCCCTGAATCCAGACGCTACACACAATTGTTAGCCAAGCGATTAAAAAAAAAACAATTCAAAGCTCCTTGAGATTCTAATGCAACGTTTGTAACAGAGCCCAGAGTGTAAACCAAGAGTGACAATAGATCTTACACAACGATGCGGCGGTTAAGGAACCAGTACTTCCGGCGGTGGCGGTCGAAGCCCATGGGCAGCTGGCGAATGTACGGCCGATTCCTCTGCACCTCGGGCACGCAGTCCACCACGCCGGCCACCTTGTGCGCCACGCACACCTCACACTGCCACTCGTCCTCCGGCACCTCTTGAAGCGGCGGCTTGACACACTCCAGGTGGTACACGGCCGAGCAGGTCTCGCAGCACAGCAGGTCGCCCAGCCGGTGGCACACACGGCAGTGGTCGTCGTATGCCACTACACCCTCCGACATCAGCTCCTCGCGAGCGATGTTGGTGGCCAAGAACTGGTCCACCAGGAACTGTAGCACCTGCACCTTGCTCTCTAGCGGCTCGTATGGGTACTCCTCACTCTCCTGGCAGGGCAATACGTGGCGGTACTCCCCGTCGCTTTCGCAGTATGCCCGCACCACCTCGGGCCACGTCATGCCGTCCACGAAGTACAGTGTGGAGTGCACCGAGTCCTTGAGGTCGGCAGGGCCGAAGGTGGTGCTGGAAGTGTCCTCCTCGCGCAGGATGGCCTTCAGCAGTGAGGAGTGAGTCTCCGCCAGCAGCGTGCACTGCTCCTGTCCCGCCAGGGCCGCCGCAAAGTCCTCGAAGCGGAATGGCGAGAGGCGCAGCACCGAGCCAAAGTGGCGCAGCACCTCGTAGACGGCAGCAACGTCCAGGAGGCGCGCAGCCGGGATGAGAAGGTCCTCCGAGGACTTGGGTAGCTCCAGGGGGGGCACGTCCTTGGCCTCCAGGATGGGGGAGCGGGGACGCGGTGCCCGGCTCCTTCTCCGACCTGAGAGTAAACCAGATTTAGGCGATGTCTCTCTACGTTTCTCTGGGTAAATAACATGCAGCAGGGTGTGAATGCATGGCCAATTAACCTGTTGAACCTGGTCGATTGATAAGCCTTTACAATTGTTTTGAGGGATCATATTAGCATTGTTGAGCTAGGCATGATAGAAGCTTGCCTAGGTTTCAGAAAGGTAAGTAAAAGTCATGGGTTGTTTGCTTCGTCAGTCTTGCAAATAGTCTGCAAAGGCGAGCAAAAAGTATGCATTCTTCCTATAATGAATACATTCATTTGGCTGAGGGCAAGAATCTCTCTCAGGTTCCCTGGACAGACGATACCCATCAAGAGAAGTTCAGTCACTTTTGTTGGCGATATCGAAAATAAGTACACATTCCTATACTGGCCTTGCAATTACTTTTGTATGCGAACACTCATTTAAAATTGTCATGCAATAATAGTGATTAATAAGTCCAATTCAACCTCAGAATAGTAAGTTAAGAACTAGTGGCAGTTCCCCTGCAGAGAGCAACAAGTTAGTGAAGAACATCTTGGAAAGTAAAGTAATGAGTTGTAAACAAGCTGGAAACCCAAGGCATGTAATGATTCATAGGCTATATTTGTGTGCGTTTGGTTATTTCCATTATTTATAGATTTTTTTAGTGTGAATAGCTCAACGTGAAATTTTGGGAACTGATTAAGAGATTGCATACACAATTTGTTTGTATCTAAATTTTTATTTGTACATACACATTGTTGGTGATTTGAGTTGGCAAGGCTACGGTTAAAGATTGAAATAGAGAGCTAAATCGATTTTAATTTAAAAGGTCCATTCAATAACACAAATTTCCACGACTGCGATGAAGAACCTGAGTGATCGCCATGGTTACGGTGTGGCGATGGTAATGACCGGCAACAGGTGAATTAGAGCGGCTCTTTCAAACACAAGCAACACGCTGCCCACCTGCACACATGGCGTTACACACTATATAGTTTCACCACACGCACTGTATGATATGGAACACGCACGTGGGATACATACAACACTGGTAAGATACGATTCAAGGCATTCCCAGGGTTTCAAGATTTTCATTAATTAAAGTTATTTAACCGCAGAGTTTCTGCACCATTTCCTAACGACGTCCTCAGGAATGACGAAATGTAGTAAAATATGACGGGACATTGAATACTTTTTTGTCTGCAAAACAGTTGTGTAGAGATTAGAGGTGAATGAAAAATGTCATATTTTGAACGGACTTTCCTCTCGGTTACGACACGTCAAGAGCACCTGAAATCAGCTACTAAATGTTTCCGATAATTGTCCAAATAGTTAGACTTATCTTATCTTATCTGTCGAAGCCTACCCTGTGCGGACCGCGGAGAGCACTGTGTACCTGCCGGTAAACAAAGGCCGAGAGCGGCTCCATTTTGAACAATGCGGGCTGCTGCTCGGTGTGAACACACACGGGCTCTAGAGGAGCCCTGCGGCGGGGGTAGGACCACCTGGTCGCCGTACCTGGAGTACTGCCGTGCGTACTGTGGCTCCGGAAGCTGCTCTCCGTGCCGTAGCTGGCGTCATCTTCCTCCGGTAACTCCTCCAGGTAGTCAGAGTCGTTTCCCAGGGCCTCCTCTTCCAGACCCGACGAGCGGTTTTCGTTTAAGAGCTCGTCTTCTTCCGACCGGTAACTGATATTATCGTCCTCCTCGTCGCTGTTGTCATCGTAGACCACCTTGGTCTGAGGCCGCCTCACGCCGCCTCTGCCCCGGGCGCCCCTGCCTCTTCCTCGACCGCCTCGACCCCGCGACGGCGCCGCAGCGGCTCCAAGTTTCCTGCGCCCCCGAGAAGAGTTAAAGTTCTCCCGCCCAAGCATCTCGGCATCCACTTCAACACAACCACCAACAACACCTGCACCCCGACCCCGGCCGCGTCCCCTGCCCCTTCCCCGGCCCCGCAGACCCCTACTCCTGCTGCCCCGAGAGCCGCGCACTGGCCCGGGCGATCCCTCCCGCATCCCCGCCTGTTTGGGCGGCCTTCCTCTTCTCCCCCTCATTGTAGGAAACAGTGTCTTCTTTTCCGCTTCAATCTCGGTGGTGTAGTAGGTCAACCGAACCGAAGAAAAAGACTATCCGAAGGAAAAAGACCCTCTCTTGTCACGGTGTGAAAAAGACCTACCAAAGCCCCGGTCCCAATTTGATGCGGAAAGCTTAAAGCGAATGGCCGGCGTCCCGCTCAGGTCGCTCTGACGCCATCTTTCTTCTCGCTCTGAAACACGGCGGGCCCGACGGTCACGTGACGCCATCTTTCTTCTTGCTCTGAAACACGGCGGGCCTGGTGGTCACGTGATGCTCTCACAACAGACCGTCGTATCGGATGAGAAACGTTAATGACGCTAGTATCGTTATTATCAATGCAAACCCGGGCCGATACAGCGGCTTATAGTCGCCAGCCTCGTTATTGTTGGCTTTCAAATACAGTTCGGGGTTATTGTGAGGCTGAAGATAAGCTGTCCGACATGGAGCGCTTCTTCTGATTTCAACAATATAAACCCTATTTAGTTACATAGAACGACATGAACCCTATTTAGTTATGAAGAACGAAACACATTAGTTAAGGAGCATTATCTTTATATCTATCATTCTATCATATCTGAAAATCATTTATACAGATTCAAATTAATAAACGTGGTGAGAATAGTGTATGTTATGAACATTAATACAAGTGTATGTTAACTAGCTAGGTATAAGTATTTTCGATGCAACATAAATATAACAAGGTCATAAGTATTTAGATGTTAGATGAGTAGAACACAGTAAGATATTGTAACGTTATAAATATGTAGAAGTTCGATTAATAGTTCGAGTAGTTATTACATAGGCCTAAGTTAGTCAAATGGAGGTCGTACGTTGTCGTGGCAGAGTGGTTAAAAGACGATGTATTACAAATCCAAAGGGATCTTCCAGCGCAGGTTTGAATCCTGTCGACAACTGTCGTTTTGATTGGTCAATCAGGTTATTTGTTTTAAATCAGCAAACCACATCTGTAACAATTTGACATTCATACAACACATTTATGAGGACCCAGCTTCAAAACAATACTTAAAAATCATTTAACGATTCTGACTACATATGACAATTTCCCCTTTTCAGTCCCTTGTTGCGTTTCATCTAGTCTTGTGATTGTGATTTACACAAAATATTTGAGAAATCACACATCATTTGAAAAGGTAGGCATAGTTGCTTTAATTTGATCGCGTATCCCTGATTGATCCAAAATCCTTTTTGGTTCGGGAAATCATGTTGGGTGAACAGCATTGAGAAATGAAACAAGTGGACTTCTATTCATGGTTTAGTTTCGAAATTCTGCTCTCTTCCACTGGGTTCTCTCCATCAACAACTTTTGAACTTCAAAGGCTCACAGCCAAATCCTCCTGTCCTGCACCTGGCCTAAATTAAGTATTGAACGTCAAGGAATGGAAAGCAGACATGAACAGTTTATTAAAAAAAGAACCAAACAGAATTGAGGACGTTCTAGAAGATCTTGATGACCTGGATGCAGTACTGGCCCATCTCCTTCTGCTCCCTCAGGGTCTGGATCTCCTGCAGACTGCCCTCCAGCTTCCCAAGCTCAGAGCATAATCTCACCTGGAGGGGAGAGACACATCAACCTTGCTAAAGATACCCGTTGGCTCACATCTCCATGTCCTATGCACTTGAACCCCATTCTAGTGGATCACCTTCCTCACAGTAGGAGGACTTTTGATTGACAATTTCCCCCTAAATATAAAGTCCTGGTATGAGCTGCCCCATTCATACATATTATTCATTATATATTATATTAGTATTCATAGTCGTCAATGACGCTGGGGACGAGTACCCACCAGTTTGTCAAGATTAATTTTGTACCCACCACTTGTAAAAATAAAAATAAAAAATTGAATTATGGATTATTACACGGCTCTTCTCAATGCTGTAGACTGCTCCCTTCACTTGCATGGGCCTTCCCAACGTTCAGCTGAAAAAATATTTTTTTATTACACGGCTCTTAATGCCGTGGAATGCTCACGTCCAGCATATTTGACTGCCGTCAAGGAAAGTGGAATTTTTTGCCTCTGATTCACATCATCCGTACCACTCCGCAAGTAGTCTGGTAACTTATCAACCCCAGCGTATTCGGTTGCTAAGCGACTTCGGCAAACTATTTCTCTGCTGATCAACGCTACGAATTATAACAAATACATTGTAAAAATTGAAGTTATTTTTTCGTTTTTGGCAAGTAGCCAATACTAATAATACCAATACTCTGGCTGGGATGCTAAGATGAGGCATCGGAAAATCAAGTCATTTTAGCCTGAATACATAAGTAAAAAGAACCAGAGCAGGTTGCTAGTACCATGGACAGTATCAGAGCGATAACCTGTTGAACTAAATGGATGTGGTAGGCTACACCACTGGATGCATCTGCAGACCACTACTAAATGAATAAAGGTAAGACGCAATATTTATTGCTTCAGATTTGCAGGTGCTGTGGTGAGGTCTTTTGTGTTTGTACTCAAGTGGTTGGCTTTCTTAACTTTCAATTGTTAGTCGGTGGAGTCAGTGTCTTGTTGACAAAGTGACTTTTGGTCATTCTTGCTTCGCTTGAATTCTGGAATAATTGTGGGGGAGAGTGCATGAGTTTTGGTCAGAATACCTGATGTAGGCTCGATTGGATGGAATGCATGTTGTGAACTGCCAGCTCATGATATGTCCGATGCTTTTTGGAAAAGTTTTCTTCATAAAACGTGCCAGACAGATTTTGTATACATTTTATTCCTTAGTAATCATTACCTGCACTAAAGAGAAAAAGAGTGCATCCTCATTGTACCCAGCACTTCCGAAAATGTGTATTACACATCTGCACACCTGGAATTTTAGTTCTAGCCACCATATTTAAAAATGGGACCACAGCAGTATATTTGAATCAGGCCTTGCCTAGACAGAATGCTTTTCCTATTTCAGCCCATTACAACAGTGTTAACAGTAGTGTATAGTGCAACAGTGTTCTGGGAAATTGGACCCGTTTTTCAAACTTGGCTTTCATTTGATCGACTAGGGGTTCATATCACAGCCATCTTCCCACCGATGGGTAGGGGAGGGTTAGGTTACCTGGGATCTGACGAAGATGTGGAGGTTCACCAGTAGGTCTCTTGCCTCGGGGGTCATCACCAGCACTGTGAAGTGGGCATCCAGCAGCAGGCACACCCAGTCCATGATCTACACTCACGGGGCAAAACTAACTCTTAGTCAGCTCACCTCCTGCAACAGCGTTCTGCCATCTAAAAGCCAGATTTGTTTTTATGAATATTATTCCATTGGTACAGACCTGGGTCAGAGTGGGCGCTCTTGACTTGTCCTCTTGCTTGAACGAGTCTTGTGAATACTGCAAGTAGAGGAAATGCAGGTACTGGAGAAACAGCTGGGAGGGAATGAGAGGACATCATTAAACCATGGATGTCAATACTTGCTTCAGATTGTAAAGCAAAAGAATAATAATTAATCCAAACAATCATTGACACACTGGATTCATTGATGGTCCAGCTGGACACTTGGAGGTCAGTGGAGGGAGACGAGAATCCATTAAACCAGAGAAACAACCACAACAAGAATGACAAACTGCTTGAGCTGCAACTTGTCATGGAATGATGGTGAGTTTAACATTTGATAAATGAACCGGACGTATCCATAAAGGAAAGTTATCGGTTCCAGCCATCCTTTCAGAAAGGCTCTCGTTCAGAGTGAAAGAAAGATTGCTAGGTTCTAGAATTCATATAGAACCGGTTCTGGATTACAAATCAAAAGGACATAAGGGAGTACAGCTTCAAACATCTTCAAATATTTTAAATCCTGAAAAGAGAATCATGGAAAAAGTCGGACTATGCCTTGTTTCCATTGGAGGATCAGCCCTGACCAATGAGGCCAATGCTCCAGTGTCTGGTGGAACTCTCAACAGGGTTCAGAAGAAGAGCTCACCATGAGCTGTTGAGGAGAGAGGTCCTTGAGATGCGGGAGCAGGAAGGCGTCGCTGTAGGGCGTCTGGATGACCTCGTTACTGCAGGGGGTCGTTAAGAACGCTTTGACACTCAGGACATCCTCTGCTCTTCGCGCCATGGCAGGTCTATACGCATCTCTTCACTATGCTGTATGAAACCTATACATGTTCCCGACATGGATTAATAAATATTCAGTATCTTCAATGCTTGGGACAGATGTGAAGTTCTAAAAACGTCACCGTCTTTTATAGAAAACTTAAGAACTGTATTTAGAGACAAAAAAAGGTTTTCATTAGCTAGCTCAATCTGTCAGTGTGGACCACCAACACAGGTGGTAACACGACCAGATATCTACGTGGACAGAAAGACACCCCAGTGAACCAGCAGATGTCTCCACATTCTTGGACCATGTTTACTTAAAGAAGCTTCTAATAAAGATAGTATTTGGCAATATGGCAGAGTTTTAAACCAATATTTAGCTGTGAGAGGATACAGAAGGACAGCTTTGTGAACTCCTAGAGGGCAGGGTTGGATTGGTGGGCTGGAGGTCTTCTCTGGGTCTGGTCCTCCTCCCGTGGAGGTGAAGCCATTCAGCTCAATGCCCCTTTGAGGGGCGGAGTGCGTCTCCATAAAGGACAGGCCGCTGGGCTCCAGGCCGGCGGTCTGCACCTCAGCCTCAGGGGCGCTAGACACAGTGACCCCTTAGTACCAGCATGTTACCAACCAGTGTGAACAGGAATATAAGAGCCTTTTTCATTCAACCAGTTGCCTTGGAACATGAATATAAGAGACATTATTGCAATTCCAATACAACTCAAATCCAACTAGAGACACAGCTCCATAGGGAGGTTGTTACTGTATGGCACAAGTGACATTGTCCGTGAAAAAAGGTGCTATTGCTTCACTCTGTTCAACAGGTGTCCCTGGAACTTGTCTCTC
>OOFH01000338.1:0-13170 GCA_900323355.1 Merlangius merlangus
CGGCGGTATACCGCCCACACCGGATCCCTTTCCTCTTGTGCTTTCTCCTTGATACGGCAAACTCCTACTCACCATCAGCCAACACGTCCTCACAAACGTCATAAAGAGAGCATTGCTGTTCTCGTACAAATCTGGAGAAAAGAAAAACCCACACAGGATTACAGCACTGCTTCCCAACGTGCGTGCTCTGCTGTTATTCACATAAATGGATCATTAACTAAGCAAATGGAGAAATGATGAGAGTACAGGCGTGATACATCTGCTATTCATTTTAGAGACTAGTCAAGTACTGAACATGGACTTGGGGTCCGTGATCATTTTAAGCCATCTAATGTCTGCACTGCTACAGTGTTGCAGTAGAAATGCAAGGTGCAGTTGTATTAGGATCATGCTTATCAAGCAATTCTTTGTTTTACATATTCTGTGTACACAGAGAGTGTAAATGATTAAGGCTTTATTTATGGAGACTATTTCACCGTCTATTCTGCTTCATAACACTAGAGGGAAGAACATTAACTGCAGGAGAGCTAATTGCTTGAGATGTGATTACAACTAGAGACACGACAACACTCTGTTTGCCAGTGTCCTGGTTTTAGGCTTAGAATCTTTTGTAAACACGTTTAATTATCGTATTAATTACTTAGTTGGTTGAAAATTCTCCAAAATGTGCTGGCTAATTCTTTAAAGTTCACTATAATCTCAGCTGCTGCCCTAAAGTGAGCATTTAATTTCTTTTTTTCCCATGTCATGAATTGGGTCACCCAGTTCTCTGAACCAAATATAGGCTGACGCATTATGTGTAAAGCCTATTTATACTTTTAAAAGTTTGTCCGGGTCCTTTATCAGAAGTGTGCTATTTCGATCACTGAGGAAGATGTGAAAAACCACAGGTAGGTCTGCTGTAGGGCTAAATGTGGAGCATTGTTGATCCATAGCTACACTGTGACTTGAATTTCAGGAATTATATTATGCTGTTGTTGGTTAGTTGAAAACAATTTTAATATGAGAGTTATGGAATCAGATACTGGTATACCTTGGTTTCTATTTTACAAGGTCATTTGACACCTATACATTTTTACATCATGAGTAAAGTTTTTGTAAACAGCTTTTAAAAAATGCAAGTGTTGAATAGGTTGTGTAGTTTTAAAAACAATAATATTCAGCTTTAATTTGGAGAAGTCCAAGGAACAAAACATTCATTAGGACTACCCATCGCTGGGTAAGCAGTACCTAATGTAAAATATCAGTAGAAACATATTATGCATATTAGGCATATATGTGGGGGGGGCATGGATTATATCGGGGCCGTGGACCCCCCCCCTGGCCCCCCCTGGGGGGCACCACTGCTTCCAAGTGCCAACTTGAGTCCGTTGTTTGAGGCACTGAAACATGTGAAACAACACTGTGGTGTTGCTGATGGATGTGTTTGAATTGTATTTGCTTTTTTAGGATGAATGGTATGCACCAAAGATCTTAAGTATAGTTGCCCATAAACAAAAACAATGTTTACATCTTAGAAGAGAGATTGCGTTCACTTGAGTCGGACAACCTATTTTAGGTTTTGGTAGCAGTTTATTTTTATATTTTATAGTTTATTTAGGTTAGTTCATTCATATATTATGCAGAAATTGATTTGAATAGGCTATATAAGGCTCAAACCACAAGGCTAAAAAAATTAGCAAAGAGGTGGTAGGGCTGTGTGCCTCTGAAGGTCATCGGGTCAAACGTGTTTCTAGGATCTAAAGCAGTTTCATCATGTTACACAAAAGACTTTCTCACTGAAGGGCATTTGTCTCCATTTACAAGGGCACAATCAAAATTATCAAATAAATAACTGAATTGCAGCTCAAAATGTGAGACATAACGCATGTTTTTGAAACACACATTTTATTCAAAAGCTACACTGTCGAAAAAATCTCAGAATAAATGAAATGTGTGAGTCAGTGTTGTTTTGCTTGCAGCCATAGTTGGTCATGTACTGGAAGAGGCATGCTCAATTGTTCCTGATAATTGTCTCAGACAGGCTTGTTTGTGCCCGATGGGCTAAATTTAGACACGCTTGGGTTTGTTTGAGTTTTAAATACAGTTACAATAGAGTGAAGGAGGTCCTTAATACAATGCCAATAAGTGACATATTTCATGTATGTTGCAATTTTCTGTATGTCATTTAATTGTGAGGATTTATGTTTAATATCAGAGGAGGAAGTGACTTTTAAAACACAATGTGTTGTAACTGGCCCAGAATATGTGAACTCTGTAAGCATAGGCTGTTGAGCTAATTTTGGCTTATATATGCGTGTTGCTGACGCGTCAGACGCTGAAAAAGCTGTTTGAATATTGAGTGTCAGACCATGACTGTGCCTGTTTGTCTGAATGTTGTCTTCCTGCCTTGTGCATGTAAAACATCTCTCGTCCTTACGTTTCACCTCTGCACACAATGGCACGCTTCTTCCCTTCTGGCCTTTAATTAGGTCCCTCAATGCCCTAGCCCCCGTATGTCAGCAGGATGGGGGCAGATGCAAGCCCCCTGTAATACCCTTGCATCACAATATCCAGATGGGGGCGGGGGGGGATGTGCCAGTAACATTTGTCATGCTAAATACAGAAAACTGATGCAGCAGCCACACATGCTTATTATGCTGTTGTTTGCGATCTGCAATTGCCTTTCTCCTCTATGTGTAGCACTGGACTGTCTCTCGCTCGCTCTCTCTCTCTCTCTCTCTCTCTCTCTCTCTCTCTCTCTCTCGCTCTCTCCCTCTCTCTCTCCTGCTCTCTCTCTTGCTCTCTCTCTCCCTGCCCCTCTTCCTCTCCCCTCCCTCTCAGAAATGCTGCAATGCGTCTCGCTCAGCCAGGACTGGGTCAGTGTAACTCGCCTGGCGGAGGAAGGCTGATAAGCAGCTCCATAGAGACAGCAAATAGAGAGCTTCGTTTTTGTATCATTGATTTTGTAAGAAGTGTTGCAGTGGCAGGATTCAACCCATCGGAGTGCTTCGGTCGATGCCAGGGAAATAAGCTTGAGAGCTCCTGCATTGGTATTTGGTGTGATCCAATGTCTACTATCTACAGTTAGAAATTAGCTTAAACCCCCCAATCTTGGATCCAGCCGTCCCACTATGTTATAGCACCACTTCTGGGGGGATACGGCACAGAGCCTGAGACCAAAAATGAAAGGGGCAGAGTTACGCCTGGTTTTCTGTTTCGTTACAAGAAATTCTACAGAGGAAAACTCATTGGCGTGAGTGGATGAAGCTTTTAGATGGGGATTTTAATAGGCATAGAGTGGCCTGTCTGCACAGGGTGGATTGGAGATCTCAACAGACTTTTTTTTTTTATTACAATTTATGTCCAAAATACTCACCTTCAGCAACCTGATTGGAAGTAGTAAATATGAAGCAAAATACATTTATCACAGATTTGAGATTGTCTAACATGTAATCTAAAGTCTGATTTATGAGACTAAGATCCCCCAAGGCAATTGCATTTGCCTGTGATATTGACTCTTGTTTATGCCTTTCTGTTTTCAGGCCTGCTAAACCTTCAGCTTAAGAGTGATGTCCTTGAGACAGTGGTGTTATTGAACCGTTCTGAGGTGCTGCTTTAGAGGTAAGACAAGATTTGATGTTCCAAGACAATAAAGCTGTATACGAAGCACTGCTGTCTATTCTGACTGATGTTGATGGCCGCGTAATCATGCAAAGCCATTTCCCCCTTTAAGTTACAACCACTGTAAGTTAACGATCTGTATGATTACATATTTGTGATATGTATGTGACTGTATGGTATAATGTAAATGCATATGTGTATATAGGCCTGCATATAAGATACTCCCAGAAAAGACCATTTTAAACATTGCTTATGCAGTGCATGTTTGTCTGTTGTCTGTATTGTTGTAAAATCTCCTGTCTAACCCATGGTGGTTTGTATAAATGGTTGTATGTTTATATGTTTTAATGGAGTCTATTGGCATCATTTTATACTGTTGTTATCTGTTGCTGTGTGTATTCTTTAATATGTTTATTTACTTTTTAGCCATCCTCTGCCTAGCTTAACATATTGCCAAAGGACTACATTTTAAAATTAGCCTACTGGCTAACACTGACACATGTACATAAATATAGATTAATGTGCACTGTCCTTTAAAAAAAAAAAAATCTATACATATATTTGTGATTCAAAGTTGAATATCCAGAGTATAGACGGTCCTTGACCTGTGAATTCATGGAAGGTGTGTTTTCCCAAACACCTTATACAGATCGGATCTGTGATCAACGACTGGATTCAAGTGACTGGTGCTGAGGGGTCTGAGCTCCAGCAGGGGACGCAACCTGTCGGTGCAGGGTGGTGCCCTCACCTGGAGAGACTTCTCTGAGTTTGTGTCTCTACCGCAAGTAAGCCTTTCTACAGTTATCGTGTACAGATCTTTAGAGTAGCACAACATACAAAGGTAGCTTTTGATACACTCGTATGAAATGTACTTTTTGTTCCCTCTGTTTATGTTCCCAAGGTGATCAAGATCCTCTGGTGTCCATCTTCAGGGCAGCTTCCAAGACTTACTGTGTCCAGTCAGGGAGTCAGGGGCTGGAGCTTCTTGGTCAGCCAGGATCATCAGTTGCTCCAGAGCCATCTGGAATACTGCCCGAACACTCAACCTATCCAGACATGGATGGAGGCACGGAGTTCGCAGAGTATGAGAATGCAGAGGCAGTGGATGCAGTCTCCTCGCCATTCGAGCTACTGGAGCCCCCTACTTCTGGAGGCTTTCTGAAGCTGTCTAAGCCATGCTGCTACATCTTCCCAGGTGGAAGGGGGGACTCTGCCCTGTTCGCTGTGAATGGATTCAACATCCTGGTGGATGGCGGGTCCGACCGGAAGTCCTGCTTCTGGAAGCTTGTTCGACACCTGGACCGGATTGACTCCGTTCTGATCACCCACATCGGGGCGGACAACCTCCCGGGCATCAACGGGTTGCTCCAGAGGAAGATCGCTGAACAGGAAGAGGAGCGGCAACAGGGATCCGACTCCGATGGGGACTGGATGAAGAACCTGATCTCTCCCGAGCTCGGGGTGGTGTTTTACAATGTTCCAGAGAAGCTGAGGATGCTTGAGTCCACAGTGAAGGTAAAGCGCAGCATTGAAGAGGCCTCTCTGACGTTGCAGTACCTCAACACGCTCGGCATCAAGCCGGAACCACTCTTCAGGGTCGTCAGCAACACTATTGAACCGATCACTCTTTTCCACAAACTTGGTGTTGGGAAACTAGACATGTACGTTCTGAACCCTGTTAAAGAGAGCAAAGAAATGCAGTTCCTCATGCAGAAATGGGCTGGGAACAGCAAGGCCAAGACTGGCATTGTGATGTCCAATGGGAAAGAAGGAGAGATCTCTGTCCCTTATTTAACTTCAGTCACAGCCCTCATTGTTTGGATTCCGCACAGTCCCACAGAAAAGATTGTGCGTGTGTTGTTCCCTGGAAATGCATCACAGAACAAGATCTTTGAGGGGCTTGAGAAGCTGAAACACCTGGACTTCCTGCGATACCCAGTGGCGACTCAGAAAGACATATCCTCTGGAGCACCACCGCCTATTATCAAACAAACTAAAATCAGATCAAGGACCGATAGCAAAGAGAGTCTGAAATCCTCCCCCAAACCACACACTAAGACCAGCAAGAAAGAAACCAGTGGGCAAGAAGAGTCCAAAAATGACCTGAGTAAAGAAAACAAAGTAGAGAAGAAAGAGGAGAAGAAAGTCAAAAGCATTAGTACAAAAGCCACCAAGCAGCAGAAGAACAGTGAGGTAGCTCCCCAGGCAGCCAAACTGGAAAAAAAGAAAGTAGCCAAGGACAAAGTTATCAAGAAAGAAAAGACACCCAAGATGGACGAAAAGAAAGACAAGGAGAAGAAAGAAGTCAAGAAAGAGAAGCGTGAAGTCAAGAAGGAAAACATCATGAAGAAAGAGGATAAAAAAGACTCCAAGGTCAAGGAGGATAAGAAGAAAGACCCGAACAAGCCTGAGCTAAGAAAAATCACTAAACCAGACCTGAAGACGCTTACTCCTGAAGTTCGGAAGACTTTACACAAAGCAAAGACTCAGACTAAACCCAAGACGGACAAAAATAAATCGGCCAAAGAGCAATTGGAGGAGAGAAAGCCAGTCCCCAAAAAGGCCCCGGAACAAGCAGCTGCAGCTTTAATAAACCGGTCCGTTCTTTCCTCCCCTGAGGACCTCACTGAGGACTTCAAAGCCCTTAAAAAGGACGAGCTGTCCACGCTTCGGAGTGAGCCTATACAAAATGATATGATGTCCCAGCATTCGGATTATACAGATGCTAAAATCTTCACTGATGAGAAAATAACATCTCCAGACACAGAGTCTACATCCCCTCTGCCGCTCAACACAGCACAACAGGGAGAAGAAAGCAACGATGATGGGCCATCGGAACCGGTCTCTGACATAGTGAAGAAGGAAGACAATGTTGGGTTAGATAGAACGTGTGAGGAGGATAAAATGGAAAGATACGGCAACTTGACCAAATCCGACATCAAAGACACGTCTAGGAGGAGCGACAGCTCAGAAGAGGAGAGTGATGTTATTGAAAAAGCAGACCTGGAGGGAACAGAAGATGATGAGGAGTTCAAGTACAAAACAGAGGAAGCAAAGAAAGGAAAGGAATCTGGAAAAGAGTGGAGCACCATGCCAACTGAACAGAAACCTCTTTCGGCCATTGCCACACCTGGGAAAGCCACAGCAATGTCCGCCTCAGAAACATTTCAGTTAATCCAAGATGAGACCATTCCTGGTTACTCCGAAACAGAACAGACCATCTCTGACGAGGAGATTCACGAAGAAACAGAAGATAGGATGCCACAGCTTCAGTATGACACAGCCTCCTTTTCGGTCCCTGACGTCCCAGGAACCTTTGACTCCATGCACGGCATGAAGGAGATAAAGACCCCCACTGTCTCTAAGGTGGAAGACGTTAAACCCAAGGGCTTCATGGTAAGTCATGACCCCGTTCTTTCAGCATTTCCCAGCATCATCACGGCTCCATTGGCGGAGGAAGAGCACATCTCCTCTGCCACCTCTATCACTGAGTACGACAAACTGTCTTCCTTCCCCACATCCATGGCAGAGGACCAGTCCATAGCATCAGTGACTGCACCTCGGACCGAGGAGACTGGGAAGAGCTCACTCCACCTAGACACCATCAACGGCATTCCCTCCCGCACTGAGGCAACCCATGGGAAAGAATATCTACACTCAGCAGGAACTATCTCCCCCACTTCCTCCCTGGAGGAAGACAAATGTTTCAAATCACCTCCCTCTGAGGAGTACCAGCCAATTATTCCCGAGATGGAGGCCATAGATATGAAGGCCAAACCAGTCCAAGAGGACGAAGATGAGGATGAAGATGAGGATGAGGACCAGACTCCCAATGTTGACATTCCTCTTGGTAAACTTCATGAAGGCTACGAGAGGGCTGCTTCGGCGATGCTCCAGGAGAAGGAGAAATCATCTTCAGCTACTATGTTTTCTTCCTCTGACACGGAGCCCTCTCCGACACGGCCCACTGAAGCAAAACAAGCTTCATTTAGTGACGAGTCAAAGAGGTGGGATGAAAAGAAGTCACCTTCTCCACCCTCATCGGTGTCCTCTGGTATAGTTTCTGGCTTCATGCAGGAGAGTGTCACAACCCAAGCAAAACCAGATCCATTTAGTAAAGAGTCCATGCAGTCGGAAGAAAAGAAGTCACCTTCTCCACCCTCATCCTTGTCTACTGGATTTGTTTCTGGCTTCATGCAGGAGACTGAAGCAAAACCAGATCCATTAAGTAAAGAGTCAATGCAGTTGGATGGAAATAAGTCACCTTCATCCCCTTCATTATTTTCCAAGGGGCTGGGGTCTGGCTTCATGCAGCAGACTGCCATGACCCAAGCAAAGCAAGATCCTTTTAGTGACGAGACAAAGAGGTGGGATGAAAAGAAGTCACCTTCTCCACCCTCATCATTGTCCACTGGATTCATTTCTGGCTTCATGCAGGAGGCTGTCACGCCCCATGCAAAACCAGAACCATTCATTAAAGAGTCCATGCAGTATGATGAAAAGAAGTCACCTTCTCCTCTTTCATCATTGTCTACTGGATTTGTTTCTGGCTTAGTGCAGGAGAGTTTCCCGACCCAAGCAAAACCAGATCCATTTAGTAAAGAGTCGATGCAGTTTGATGAAAAGAAATCACCTCCTTCACCCTCATCATTGGCAACTGGAATTGTTTCTAGCTTCATGCAGGAGACTCTCGCGACTGAAGCAATACAAGCTTCATTTAGTGATGAGTCAAAGAGGTGGGATGAGAAGAACTCACCTTCTCCACCCTCATCATTGTCTACTGGATTAGTTTCTGGCTTCATGCAGGGGACTCTCGAGACCGAAGCAAAACAAGCTTCATTTAGTGATGAGTCAAAGAGGTGGGATGAGAAGAACTCACCTTCTCCACCCTCATCATTGTCTACTGGATTAGTTTCTGGCTTCATGCAGGTGACTGTCGCGACTGAAGCAAAACAAGCTCCATTTAGTAAAGAGTCTGCAACTTGGGATGAAAAGAAGTCACCTTCACCGCCGTCATCATTTTCCACAGGGTTAGTTTCTGGCTCCATGCAGGAAAGTGTAGAAAGATGCCTAAGTCCAGATGACAGCACCATGAAACTTGCTTCTCCTACACCGTCAATCCCTACCAGCAGTGGCTACTCTCCAACTGAGGAAAAGCCATTTAGGATGGAGGAAAATGAAGCTCAAACTTTAGGCAAACTAAATGCAGCTGAGACTTTAAGCAAGCTAAGTGCAGACATTCCGAAAACTGATAAATCTGCCAATATTTCAGACAACAGTGCCGTTGGTCTGTCCGATGAACACTCAACATCAGAAGGCTCTGAGGACTCTGAGGATGAAGAGGAGGATGAAGGTGATTATTATGTCAAGAAAGACCTACAGCCTGTTGTGAATGCAAGGCTCATGGAGGAGAAGGAGGGGCGGTTCCTAGACGATGACGACGTGTCTGACTCAAAGCCTCCTACGGAGGGAAAAGAGCAAAATGACCTCTTAGAAGAGTATGACATAGAATCAAAGAACTACTCACAGGTCGAGGACTCGGAAAAAAATATAAAAAGACAAGGCATTGAAGAACAGCCCAAACGCCATGTGATGTATTCAGATGAAGAAGATGAGGAAGAGGATGATGAGGAAGATTATGGTTTCCAAAGTGGGGGAGGATCTAAGCCTTCAACGGCTGATCCTATCCAACATATTGCTAAAGAAGCCGGCAAAGAAAAACCAGACCAAACTGAAATCCAAGAGCAGGAGAAAAGTGTTCATTTTAGTCTCTATAACTGCCCTGAGAGAGAGAGCAAAGAAAAGGGGTCCGAAAGGGACATGAGGCAAGATACCCCCTATGTGCATGGCAAGACATTTTCCTATAGTGACATTTATGATTGCAAACCAAGCACGCTTGACTCTAAACAGGGGGCTTCTGTGACAATGGAGAGAGCCACTGTAAAAAGCAGTTTGGATTCAAAGAAAGAATCGGACGGCTCCCCCTGCCTGCCTACAGCCCCCCACATAAAGCCAGAGGAAGAGGAATATATCAGCTCTTACGGAAATCGCTCCTCCTCATACGGTCTTGAGGCCAAAAGCCCTGTAACAGACTTTGAAAGAAGTAAGAAAGAAACAGATGTATATGAGTATGGCAGAGATACCCGTTTTCCTTCTGTGGCTGATAGGCCTGAGGCGTCTTCCACCTCCCTGTCATCAGAAAAAGAGGTTCTCTCTTTCAAAGATCACAGTGACAGTCTGAAGTCCGGTGCATATTCCCAAACAGCATTTGCGTCAGAAAAATCCTCTACCGCAAGCTACTACGAGAAGGTTGCTTCACCAACAGCGAGAGATGAAGAGGATTACGATGATGATGAAGTTATTGATGATGACGATGATGATGATGAGGAAGAAGAGGAGGAGGAAGATGAGGAAGCTGCCAGTGATTCAGATAATGAGAAAGGAGCCAAAGAAAAATCGGAGAAGGACGTCAAAAGTCCAGTCAGCCAAATGATAGAGTCCAAAAGGACTGAGTTCATGGTTTCCATGGCTGGCTATGGTTATGACAGTCAGAGCAAACCAAGCACCACCGAAAGCAGTGCCTGCCCACCCTTCAAGGCTGAAGAGAAGGCCAAAGCCGTTTCCCAATCCTTCAGCAGCAAGCCCACAGACGTAGGAGCCACAGGGTTCTCTGGCGCCTCCACTGGGTTTCAATATTCATATGGAATTGGAGATAAAGACTCATGCCTATCCAGTCAGATTAAAGACAATGAAAAGATGGACATCTCTCTAAAATCAGAGGATCGCTATTACCAGAGCGACAGATCAGATTCTGATTATGATAAACAGAAGACACCGGACCATGTAGGAAAATCCTCTCTGGACACAAGCTTTCAGTACACCTCTACAGCAGCTCCTGCCTACTCTTCCTCTTCTGCCTACAGCTACTCCTCCTCCACCTCTGGCTCTCTGTCCACCAGCCGGCAGTTTGGAGAGGATCTGGAGACCCCTGCCACAGCAGAGCCTCTGTTTGAATACTCTTCCTTTAAAGACGAACCCTCCCCAAGCATTGACTCACCCTTCTCCAGCTGTGGAGCCACAAAGGATGAGTATCTAGAAGTGTCTGAGAAACAGATCAATGCCCTATCCACCACAACCTCCACAACAGAGCCCACCTCTAGCCAAGCTCGCTCGTCACCACTCCCTTTCCAGGAGGTCAAGAGCTTTCCCTCAATCTCTTCCACTGCCTTTGCTGATGACCACAAAGTGGAGTGTAAGACAGGCTTGGATGGATTCACAGAGAAGACGCCTCAGTCTGAATACTTCTATAAACCCGGTTGGTCTGAGGACTCCAAGCTGGAGACAGCTAGTGGGTTCGGGGCGTCTGCAGGAGCATTCGGCCAGCCGCCACCACCCTCCAAAGACACAGAATCAGCCGCTGCTGCTCTTTTCGGCATCACCTCCTCACCTCGCCCGGAGACAGCAAGCAAGCATTACTTTGAGGAGACAGATAGCAGTGAGGAAGAAGAGGATGAGGAAGCCTACGTGCGTGAGGTCACTCAGAAGTCTCCGTGCGTTGACGGCCTTAGCGGTGCCCTCTCGTTCTCTGAAAAAACAAGTGAGCCTTTCCCCACCATGAGTTCGGGCGCTAAGGTCCCTGATGTTCTGAGCTCCTACAAACCCTCACCATTTGATATAAGCAAGCCTGACACAGCCAATGGACCCACAGAGGTGAGCATGAGCTCTCCTGTCACCCCTGCAGCAGCGGCGTCCGGGGCCATGGCCCCCAGCTCTGCTAGCTACAGGGGTGCGTATGATTGGGAGATGCCCAAGCCTCAGATCGGAATGGTTCCCGGAGATTCACCTCCACATTACCGCCATGAGGATGAATTCGAAGAGGAGCGTGAGACGGAACCAGAACGACCCGCCCGTCCTCTCTCCCTCTCCTCTACCGACCAGGCATTCCGCGCTCCGTTCTACACTGAGGAGTGTAGCCAGGGCGGGATGGAAGACGACGACGAGGACAGCGACCAGGACGAGGCCGAGGGTGAGACACAGATGGGGGCGGCCTCCTCTTACGTCAGCCGCAGCTCCCCAGGCTACTCTGCCTCGGAGCAGAGGCAGCGCAAAGGGGACCTCTCGCCGTCCTTCATCAACCCCTGCATGAAGCACATGTCCAGCGAGGAGGAGGATGATGAACAGGGATGCAGGAGTGACCAATCCCAGGAGGGCATTGAGCACGATCTGTCAGTCAAGAGAAGGGCCAACCGACAGTCATCGCATCATCCGTCACAGAGCCAGGAAACTGTCGCTATGTACCAACCTGGTACCATGTCCATGGGGCTAGCCCTGGCTACCGAGGACACCCCGCCGACTTCTGTCAGCGAGTCTTTGGCCTCTCAGTCTGACTCAGATGTCCCTGGCGGCGCTGAAGAATGCCCTTCACTCCCTGGGGACTGCAACATGGACTCAGATGACGATGCTGTGTACCTGCCTAGGGATAAGGCCACCGCTATGGCAGGAGGCAGCCAGCGCTCTCCCACCTCCGGCAGCCGTGACCCTCCTCCTACCCCCTTCATGGACCCTCACCCACGTCCCCCTCACCCTGATGTCTGCATGGTGGACCCAGATGCTCCGGCCCCCGAGGGCCTCACAAAGAAAGAGGCCAAACCTAAAGGCCTTAAGAAGACCTCTGGCAAGACCAAGTCAGCTTCCCCTGCCAGACGTAAGAAGTCCCCCATGCCGCTTAAGCAGACCTCATCCCCTCGCACTTTGTCCCTAAAGAAGAAAGAGGCAGACAAGAGCTCCAGGATGTCTCGTTTGTCAGACGGACAGGGATCCAAGGATGACGACCTCTCCAGGTCAAGCTACAACCCTGGAAAGGCAACCACCAACGGTGTCAAGAGCAGCTCCGGTGAGCAGAATTTGTTTATCTAATTTAAACCGTGTAATATTATGCAGGGATCTGTTTAATTTAAACGTACTGGTGAACAAGCATTGGCAACTAAATTGACTTTGCTAGTTTGTACAAAATAGTTCTGCACTGGCATAACTTAAAACAAATAGAATCGATTTAACTGTATGAGCTGCACCTGTTTTTCTTCTGGTATGAAAAGAATCAATGAGAATGTCACCAACAACCATTAACTGCTCTGTTTGCTTCTTCCGGTGCAGGCTCTCTGAAGTCAGGCTCAGCCACCCCCACCACTGGTATGCCCGTTTATGTGGACTTGGCCTACATTCCTAACCACTGCAGTGCCAAGAACATCGACCAAGAGTTCTTCAAGCGCGTTCGATCCTCATACTACGTTGTCAGTGGCAATGATTCAAGCAGTGCAGAGCCTAGCCGAGATGTCTTGGATGCGCTGCTCGATGGGAAGGCCCAGTGGGGATCAAACCTGCAGGTAATTTCGCACGAGCATCTTATGTAGAAGAAGTAGTAGCAGTGGGAGTAGAAGTAGTACTAGTAGTAGTTGTAAGATATTTTAAATCCAGGGGATTATAATGGGATTCGAGAATCTTTTTTTTAATTTTTACGTAAAAACATATCTTGTTGCTGAGAGTCCCCGGGACAAGATCCCTGATCAC
>OOFH01000351.1:0-12133 GCA_900323355.1 Merlangius merlangus
GGAAAATGTACAGGCGAAACAGCGCAAATGTTGATACTGTGCTAAGGGGGCATGAGGACCCAGAATGAGGGGAGTGATGGGAGCTGAGTGAATCTGGACAGCGAGACGCCTGCGAAAGGCAAGACATCTGGCTGTGCTGGATCAAGCTCCAAGGAAAATAAAAAGGCATGAAAAAAAATTGTTTAGTAGGGGGCATGAAAGAGAGAGAGAGCCGTCAGAGAAGCCCGAAGGAGAGAGGGACAGAAAGGAACTGCAGAGGGCTGGGGGACTCACGTCCTTGATGAGCAGCGCATGCAGCATGACGTCTGTGAGGCCGTTATCCTGCAGGGAGGAGAGCAGGGAGGGCTCCTGGAACACAAACACCGTCACCACCTCCGTCGCTGCAGACCGGACAGGACAACACAGGGGGAGGAGAAGAGACGATGATTAGAAATCCATAGGCCCAACCGGCGAAAGGCATCCTCAAAGCATACAACTGTTGATGTTGGTTTATCATCATATTCTACACATACCATGCCACAACACACAAAAACAAAACAAAAGCCATTTCATCTCTTCTTGTGAATGACTTAGTACTAACCCAGTAAAAAGAGTGATGGGCCATAATACTCTGCGTTACTGATGATGTGCTTGAGTGAGGTAGGCAATGACCCATCCATTACTAGAGGAAAAAGGCAATCACAAGCACATAGGTTAGCATATATACACATGGAGCCATCAGTCCCATACAACCAAACAATAAGCCAGATATATGCCATCAACCAGCATGGTTATAAAAAGCACATCTTACCATGGCGGATACCATCAGAAAATGCAGGGTCTTGAATGGCTTTCTTTAAGAAGTTTAACATAGACTTCAACAGAGCTGCTCTCTGGGGGATACACTGCATACCTGTGGGAGATGACAAGGATGTCATAAGGCGCCCCAGGTAAACATTTGAATGCTGAGACAGTATGTGATTGCATGTGATCCTACCTGCACGCGGTGCATTGGCTGTGCCACTCTGCACTCGGTGGTCCACTTCTGGTCTAGAGCTAGAAGATGTGGACGGGCCGGGGCTGCTCTCCATAGAGACTTCTGACACTAATCAAAGCAGGTAAAAAAATAATAATCAAAAGCTGCATCTTTGAAAGCCATTGCCGATTTAAGAATCACCATAGGCTATCGACAACTTGATTGATTACTTAAAATCATAAGACATGAGACCTGCAGCCTTTAAAAAGGGAAAGCTTATGTGCAATGCGGTTGGAAACCTAGAAAGAACATTTATAGAACGTATTTCTGTCAGCTGAGGAAATTAACAATAACTAATAACGCAGGGCTTCAATTGCCCATTAAAGCAAATGAATAAACGGTGATCGCATCTGCTGAACACACATTAAAAAGGTTGGTACATCTACAGAAAATAAAATTAACTTACTGTCCATGTCTGTGTCCATGTCCTCGGACTCCGTAGCTGTGCTCGGCCTCTGTATCTTTGGCTTGATGACAAAAGGGCACTCTTTCCTCGACAGGTCCACCTCGTGCTAGGCATGGAGACAGACGGGACAGGGGACAGAGTGAACGCAGCTCTTTGGCTATGCGGCGGAGGTTAAGAAGTGCTTCATGTCGCTGAGCATTGCAGAGCGCCGCCACCCACCTCCAGTCTGGAGATGAAGATGGTAAGGCCAGTGTGGGACTGGAAGGCAGCCATGTCCAGGTTGGTGATGAGGTCCACGACCCGCACCGCCCGGGTCACAAAGGTGATCTGGTCCTGCTCGTCTCCGAGGAACTTGATCACCTTCAGGGATTTTACCATTTTACAGCTTCTGCTTTATAATGGCACTATTTGCATTAGGTCAGATCCATGCAGTTTGTAAAGTGAATTATGGGGGAGATGGTACCTTGAGTAGTGCTTCCATCATACCACAGGAGACGAGTGCCTCGCCTCCGGCATCGTAGCTTGCCAGGTGGTAGAGGAAGGAGAAGAGTGCAGTGGCAAACTGATGTGGGTAGGGCTCCATCAGAGGGTCTGTGGAATCAACCATTTTTTTCAATGTCTTATATTCACCCTATTATGGTAATTTATGCCAATTTGTGCTGGAATTAAGAGAAATACGGTGTAAAATCCGTAAAGAAAACAATTATTTTCGTGACGCCACGACGAAGACAAATCGTTAGGCTTAGGCTAATGTCACAATGTATGTGCAGCTACGTCTGGTTAGTGCTTGATGTTCATGTGACCACGTGACCGAGCGAGGGTTAAGATTCCAGGATACTTGTCGTATATATGCCCCTGTGTGTGGCCGCTTTCATAATCTACATTGCTCTTTATGATGCTCATACAGAATGACTTAACAAGCAATAAACCGGTAAACAGACAAATTTGATGTGGCAGGCACACACACACACACACAGTCCCCTCATCGAATTAGAGACAAAACAGTGGGTTTACTTGCACTTTGAATAGCCATTCGATTTAAATATGAGCAAGCTTCGTTTACAGGTGCACTGCATGCAACATGTTGTATATGGAAATTCAGTTGTAGCGGTACTTGCATCTCTTACCAATCATTGCTTGTATACAGTTGCGCACCAACACAGGCAGGAAGCCATGGTAAGACGCTGTCCCGGTGCAGTCGATGATGTTGGAAAGCTTAGGGGTCCTCTCCAGGTGGACAATTGAAGTTAAAGTGCGCAAAGATGCTGCTTTTATATCCTAGAAAAAAAATGAACACATTTAAAACAGTTTTTTTTCTATCCAACTAGTCTTGACACAATCTACTGTGACACATTATAACTTATGCATTTGCATGGATTGTCTCCATTCGCACAGACATGCTCAAACATGCTTTGACGATAGGGATGACACGGTCCTTACCACAAGCTGTTTGTCGGTAATCTGCAGCACATCTACCAGTTCCTCTATCAAGCCATTGTACAGTATACTGTTGGCGGACTCCTGGAGCGCATTGGAGTACACTGCATGGGAGGGAACACAGCATAATGTCAGCATTTGCTACAGTCAGAACCTCTGACTAACCATGGGGTTGGGATGGGACTACATGCTCACCAAGTATAGAAATGGCATGCAGGCGGGCCTGTACAGCCTGTAGCCTCTTCTTGTGATTAGAGAAGCCGTGAGCCAATCGAATGTGTGTGAAGAGAAGGGTCTGCTTGTCTTTTGGGATGTTGTACATTACTGTCAGTGACTCCATGATCTCAGACGGACTCTCTGAAATCTAAAAAACGCAGAGGAAAATCAAACAACTGACAGGTAAAACAAACCAAAATAAAGACTTCCATGCATCATGGACTTCCTTGCAGCATGTTATGAACTATAATGCAAAGAAGAGTATTGTCTGACTTTACCTTGTCAAGCTGCTCAATGTGAATATAGTGTAGTGTGTTACTGCTTGTCTGCTGACGAAAAAAGGGTACATTTTAATATATACTACAAATAAAGATAGTATAGGTTTTATTTTGTAAATCTGTAGTGCTTACTTTTCTCTCTACTTTGACCTCAGGGCCTGGTTCAGCATAGAACTCGAAGTGCAGTGTTGTGGCACTGGGTGGGTATTTCTGGTGCCCCAAAAAGAATCATTAATCTCAATGTTGCACTATTAATTACAAAGAAAACAAGTCACTGGAATAATCGGAATGACTCCACAAAGAGATAATGTAAATTGGCCCTTACCGACATGGGCAGATCCCTGCAGCATTCGGCCAAACCAAACCCATTCTCCTTTCCACCCCAACTCTACAGAAGAACAAGGAGATTGACACAATCAGATTCTTTGTTCCAAAATACACCTGTCATTACACCTACATAAGATAGATGGATATTGACATTGTATAGTTAAACCTCTGCCAGATGTTGCAGGCGGGCCAAAAGAGGAGTTCTCTTGTCAGACCCCAATCTTGTGATGTAGTTGGAGCGTTTGCTGAACACGTACAGCAGGTTGAGTACAGACAAGACTACTTGCATGTCACATGACGCCAATAAGGTGGTTAAGTGCTGTAAAGCAAAAGGGAAGGAGGAAAATTCATTATAATTATTCATATGGTTTTATCCCCTATGGTGAAAAGCAGCTGTGCAGGGTGAAAGCTTACCTCTATGGAGCTGTAGAGGTGTCTGGAGAAGCTGTACTCAATGAGCAAGGCGGTGAAATTGAGCACAGCCAACAGCAGGGCCTTGAGGTGCCCGTTGTCTGGCCGGTCGCACACCAGCAGCCATGACATGCTCTCCACAGTCTGGCCTGCATCACATAGAATGCCATCGAAACGGTCCAGTAGGTCCACCCAGTGGTACAGCTCACACTGGAGAAAATTCCAGTGTTAATTTCAATACCATACCAAATGGCAACAGTTCCTCTGAGATTGCTAGGTCCACATGAACATTGACAGAATGGTATTGCATATAATAAGCACTTCGCTTAAATAAAAACATAAGCTTTGCTCCCGACATTGTTTACCTTTCCAATATTCCAGGTCTTAATGTGCTGAAGCTCCACAAGCAATTGCTCATCACTGCATGCCTTGAGCTTCTCTATAAGGGTCCTGCAGTCTGCAGGCTGCAAAGTATGGAGAAGGCAAGAGGTTATTTCAATACAAAGCCCAGTAAACAGACAGTAAGTGGAATTAATTACAAAGTCACCAGTATACACACTCACAGCTTCTGTAGGGGTTTTCTTTAACTTGCTTCTGTCGACCTTCATTGTCGCTACTTTCTATATGTGGCTCCTGTCAACACACCACATAAAAAACATTAGGATGTCATATTTGGATTTTGTATGGATGAGGCCATAGAGGGCAAACCAGAGACTACCTTAATAGAAACATTGAAAGATAAACATTGTGTAGAACCGTAAGTATAATACTTACAATAAGTAGTTTGGCAGTACCCACTTAACAGCATGTTTTTTTCACTTTACCTGCAAAATGAAAGATTGAAACCACATCAAGTTAAACTGAAAATGTAAGGCGCCTCTAAAGATTCTGCCAAAATGAAACAGAAAGGCACATGATGGACAGTACAAATATCTTGATTACAGCTAAACATAGCATGCAATTAGTAGTGTAAAAAAAGATAGAGATAAATGAATCTACGTGATTAATTCACATCATTATATAGATATATACACACAAAGCAACGTTTTTGCAATCCATCGTGTCCCCTCGAAACAACCAATAGTTAAGCCAACAAGTGCAATTGGTTATCAGTCCGCAATGCCAGTAACATGAAAGAGACAGGTTTAGCATTAGTTATAGCTTGCAAGCTAAGGTTAGCACAGAGGCTGCCAGCAATACCCGCTATTTTAAAGTCAGGGGAAACACAAATTGAACTACTTGCTACAACATAAATTTGTCCACTTTTTAACAACTAGTCACATACCAGACATAAAGCAAATTACTTCAATTGATAATTAGATGGCTGGCGTTGTAGTCGCTGCCTGCGACTGGCATTTGGCATGCTTACGCTGCTAGTGTCAAACTATGCCATAAATATACTAAGGAAACAGACCTTGAGTTGCTGAAATGCTCAGACAATACCTAACGTATGTCGATACATGCCTTTATGTCACTAGAGCTAACACAATGCATGGGAACCGAAATACGTTCGGCTTTAGCTAAATAGCAAGAGCACCCCTTATTTGACTGTTCCCGATCCCAGTCCTGACATCACTGTTGACTAATTTACCTCGCGGTTGCAATAAAGGCCGCACAAGAAAACCCGCACTATCAGGCTCGGCTTTCTTGCTGACACATTTCCTTACACCGTAAACACTTCAGCAGTTGATTGCAATATCAATAAAAAACTCTTGATTCTATAACAGCGAATCTGGCAACTCTGATTCTTACCCCGGCCTTTCAGCTAGCAAGTCGTAGCACGCGTTGGCTAGCTAGCTTGCTAGCTACTTGAACGCAAAGCAGAAACGTAGAATTACTCGCTGAATCATTCCCATACGAGTCTATCGTGACACTGCGAGTTGGCGTATTTCGTAGTATTCCAGTTAATAGTGTGCATCAACTGGCCTGGCATATAGCTTTAAACGCCCGTCATAGCACTTTGATCCTGGTCATTTTTCGACGACAACGCGCGCATGTATCAGTAGCATAGACGGTAGACTTGACAAGTCATTATGACTGGGGCAGTGTGCAAAGTGAATAATGTTTTAGCTGGAAACCGGGTAGTTGCTGTTGAATTTCTCGGTGCATTTCTGAATTTAAAAAGCTTGGACTATAAGATATCGTCTCTCTAACATGTGTATTAATAACCATGTATTGATCTTAAAACCATATAGTAAATTGCCCACAAGGAATATTAATCTAATCTAAACATTGCCCATAATCAACCTTAGAAAAGTTCTGACATCTGAACAGATACATATGTATAATCTGGTAGTAAAATGTACGTTTAAGAAAGCTATAATAAATGCAAAATTGTCAGCATCCTTCCTTCTTTTCCTGGATTAATGTGGGAATCCAAAGCCATTACTCCAATTATGATAAAAATCTAGTTAGTTCAGACTCTGGTTTATGAAAAACATTACAATTTAGATTACATGAACTGGCATCCATTTTGCATCTTCCTGTCTCTTAATGGCAATAATTAATACAAATCAGATTATTTTGCCAACAATGTATACACTATTTTGGTAGCGGGTAACCGCTCTGACGTTATTAAATTAGGGCTGTGATTAGGGAGCATGTGATGATAAACCAACTGTTGCCAAGACCAATATAAAATAAGTGAAATGACCCAATGGGATCACAACCATGAAAGCAAAGGAACCTTTGCTATACATTGATAGATATAGAAACAGTTCAGAATACCGTAAAAGTTAGTTAAAGCTTTATCACAAATTAGGCCCCATGTTCTACAAATAACTGAATCTCTAGCTGCTCGTTGCAATTCGAATGAGTGCTCTTACAATTGCAATTAAAAAGCATGGTGTCACTGCATTTGAGACGGGGATAGAAAAAAAAATTCAGATACATACCAGAAACTGCTTTGATACAATATCTCCATCATCATCCTCCTCAGCTAGTTAGCGTCTTTTAACAAGGCAATCTAAAAATAAAGAAGACCAATCTCAGCAAAAAGCCACAACACAGAACTGACATTTTTTAAACTAAACCAGAAACATTAAAACGAGTTTAAGTCACAATGTTCATAAGCAATTGAGTTTCACCGTCCTTATTGGCTTGATTCTCAATAGGCTCTATACGTTCACATTTCCTGTGTACCCTCAGAACCAAGTTTTAACTTTGAGTCACAAGGTCAGACTATTTGGTACAATTGGATACAATTATAGATGTATGCCAAAACTACATATTTGATTCTACATAAATAGTTAATAGCGTGACTGATTAGAAAATCACAGTGGCAGGTTGTCCTTGAGATATTCTGTTTAAAATCCTTCAAAACGATGGGTCGTAATATACCTATAATAAGCCATGGGATGGGTTATGCTCTAGCCAAAACAAAAAGACTACATTTGGTGTACAGTGTGCGTCATATCGATATTTGCAAATCAGGGAGTCTCAGCTGTAACAAAAAACGATTGATCGACGTGCAACTATATTGCTGGAAGGTTATGATGCATGATTTCATATCAAATCTTGCTATGCAAAGTACTCATGAAGAGATATGCTGGCATATATCTAGTTATGTAATTATTTGTGGATTGAAATCGAATCAGTACTCTTTTGTATGCATTAAAATCCAAATAATAAATATTTTTCCCCACTCTGCCATTGTCCTCAGCTTTCTAAACATAAAGAAGAACTGAAATGCTGAACTGAACTGGTTATACCTGGTGAGAGCAATCAGAGAAGGGGTTCAAGAATCATGTAAAGTGTCAAGATGCTTGCAGGTTTTTTTAAGCAGTTTATATCAACAAACGGACTAAACATAGGGGGGCTACATAGGATCTGACAGTTGTTGTGACTTTTACCACGGTATGTAGCAATACAATTTAAGTTAAATCAGGAAAAAAAAATCTATAACTGGAGTGTCTGCAGCTCAGTAATAAAATATGTTGATCATATCCATGTTTTTATATTGCATAAGATGTGCTTTAATGAAAAAATGTTGATCCAAGTTAAATGCTGTTGTATCCTGTTCTGCAATGCTTCATTATAGTAATGTAAAAAATAAGTCTGTATTTGTTTTTCCCCGGACAATGATGTGCAATGCATCAAATTCCTTGGGTATCATTAACATTATCGATGATTGGTTCTCCCAGTTTTCCTATGTGTATGCATTGGGAATACATAACGATCAAATATCAACAAATCAAATCTACATATACTTACATTAAAAATATAGAGGTTTTTTTTATCATATTGGCTTGCACAAAATCAGCCAACGGGTTGCCGATATACGATTATGGTCAACTGCAAATGTTTGTTTTAAATATACTATTGCGATAATATACTGTATATATTTAAATTTCTAAAACGTGTTTTAACTTTCAATATATGTCACCTTAATCTCAGTTGTTCTCTTAACACACTGGAAAACGAACCAAAATCTGTCATTGTTTTCTATCACCGACTACATTTTTGGGTAAGCAAAAACGCCTTGTGAATGCCAGAGGCCCTACGTGCATGTCATCACAATGGACTTTCATGAAGTTAAATTGTAAAAAAGGGGCTGCAGATATTGCACACACCGGCTTCCCACTGAACAAAACACTGCCAAACGAGTCGTATAGCTTAACTATGCCAGTGCGGCTTCATTATAACATTTTGTGTACAAATACAGGTATTCAAACGTGGCTAACGTTACTACAACCAGAACCAGAATGTATTATGAATGGAGTCGACCTTTATGGAGCCATTTTTCATCTCGATTATTAAACATGTAAAGCAAATCAGCCGCTTAGGTAAAGTCAAATGCCTGAGTTCAGTAACATTAATGTTAATTTCTGGCCCACACGGGCTAGATAGTTTAATAAAGTCAATGATACAAAGTTAATGTCCCTACCTTGACAAATCAGTCCATATGACGTTAAGACATTACCATAGTTAACATAGGCTAACGTTCCCTAGCTAGGATATTGTAACGGTGATGTTAAAGAATAACTACAACACGTTAACTACCCAGACTATAAGCCAACATAAGCTACAGTTTGCCGCATGTCACCGGTCAGCCAGGAAAAGAAAATCAACTATCACACACTCATCGTGATTCTCACCGGTCGTTTGTCTCATCATTCGACACAGAAGCCAGCGGCTAACTCGCCCATATGCTAATGTGGCTAGGAGTAGCACACGGGGGCAAGCATTCGCGCAGTGAGACCGTGCGGCGTGTGTTGGTGGGTTTCGCGCGAGCTAAGCAGCTAGGAGCGAGAACACAGCACAATGCTATCTGTGGGATCATGGCTACATTAAAAATGGCGGTTTACATGGCATAATGTTCCGTTCACCATGACAAAAACTCTTGATGGCACTGGAGGCAGACTTCGAATATAAATCATCATTAGTTGTTGATGAAAGGTCAATGTGTACACTTCACTAAACACCGAGACATGTTACACTAAAATGTTTTTATTTTTGCTTACCTCGTTTGCGTGCTAAATTCGCTTCTCCATCTTGCACTAGTAGGGACTGGGAGTAGGGCAGTTTAGGTCTCGCGAGAACTTCTTCACAGAAGCTCTGGCACTCCCTTGTACTGAGAGGAAAAAAAACCTGTTCCATCAATGAATATAGACTGTCTCGAAGATGGACAGTCTTGTTTCCGGCCGAAATTAGGAATTTTGATTTTGATTTGAATTCGATTTGTAAATTGGTGTACTGAATCAACTTTTTGGTTTTTAAATATGCACTGAAGTGCCTATAAAGCTTGATTGCTTGTAATTTAGGTCATAAGTAATCTATTATTTATGCCAAATTTATATTCGTAAATATTCCAAACTACTGCAAAGATCTTTATTCTAATAAAATAGCTGATTTCACCACAAATGGTCAGTTATAAATTCACTACGGTAAATGTTTTGTGCAAAATATTAGGAATGATTAAAGATGCTACAATGCATCTGATCATTTGATGAGCTCTAGTCTTTATCTACAACAAAATAACCAATTTAAATAAATGAATCATTTTCATTTCTAATTGGAAGATGTAATGAATTAAAATAAGTTGGGTAGAGACATTTCAAAACGCTTGAATCATACAAATAAATAAATAAATCTGATGAATAGGCAGTGGTCCCTCAAAAAGCAACCATTTTGGAATGGTTCATGTAAAGAAATCATTTTTAAACAGTAAGTTTTCCCAAAGTATAGTTTATCTGTTTTGGGTCATATTTAAAAACCATTGTGTGTAACATACAGTTTGTTGAAGCATGAGTGAATATAAACAACAATACATAACCAAACAGATAGTCAAACTAGGGTATTTTTTCAACACAAAATAACTCCCTTATAACATTGACAATACAACATGACCAACTAAGCAGGACATATTTACTGCAAACAAGTAAAAAAAAAACAGGTTCATATATTTCCAAATACAGCAATGCGTCATTTACAAGTCATTTTTAGAAAGATTTCAACAGTCATTTTAACTATAAAAGAAATTAAATTACAATACGTATTTACACATCAGACAATAGCCCTCACTTCTACTGTGAATGGTAAGATCTACATCTCAACCAACATTTTGTTGATAGCCCAACTGCAACACGGCTAAATCCATCATGCTAAACTGATGGGATGCTAATGAGAACTCTGTGTTCTAACATCGTACTGCTTACTCAGTATCTAGGTAAATTACAAATATTTACATCGACTTAAAGAAACATTACAAAGCATAATAAACCAATGTACTGAGGTTACGATCATCTTAAGAGTGGAAAAGCATACAAAAAAGTTGAGAACATGCCTATGTAGAAAATATTCTATATTTAAATGATAGTTTGTATCAATCTGAACTTGCAGCATGATCGGATACAAACTTGAGCATAACGTGGGATCAATTGAATAATGCATTGTGACTATGAAGAGGGGCAAATTGCCATTTTCCAAGGGAATTCTAAAGGAATAGAACATAGATCCATGATATAAAAATGTGTAAAATAGGGTGTCATTCATGAACAGGGAAAACTGAGGATACACTCCTAAAATAAAATGCTCGAAACATTTCAACAACAGAGCATTATGTCTCTTCATCACATAATTCTTACTGAACCTTACATGGTATGACTAATTACACAACACTTTCCATTATTATGGCAAACTTGCTATTCATTATGAACTTCTGAAGAAAACTTTTCTGAAAGCTAGGACATTTTGAACAAACCGAGTAAGAGTTAAAGTCCAAGTATTTAAGTAAAGATGAGAAAACATGAATATCTGCTGCCTGAATACAGAAACTATTATAGCCCAACTCAAAAATGATATATTGAAGATTTAACTCCAAAATTATATTAATTTCAAATTTCTCAAATTTCTTTATTGCCAACATTAGGAGGATGTGGTTTATCCGTCTAGTTGCCTGGTGAAAAGTGTGTTCAGTGGATCTTTGTAACATTTGTGGATAGAAGAGTAAAAGCATGAAGGAAGATGAGAAAACCGATGATCATAAAAACCTATAATAAAAAATATAATGAATTCTGTCCGGGCAGTAAGTCATTTTTTCTTCATTTTTCCCACCAAATGTGTGGCCACATTACCAGCACCGCCTACAAGAGAAGTTTGCCATTGCGGTGAATTTTCAGAATTTTTCCAAGTCTCTGTTTTGCAGTTGCAAGTCCTTTCCTTGGACGTTTCCCTGCTAAATTAAGAGAGGGAAAAGAGGAATGAGAAAACACTCCCTCAGTGTGATATGCCAGCATGTTGTGTGTTTCTCACGCGCTCCCCTTACCTTGTCCTGCTACAGCAGTGCTTTGACTGGCCGGCCCTGCCGGGGACGCACCAGAGGGCGAGTAAGTGCTGCTGTTCTGCGGGGAGAGCGAAGGCCTCCTGGAGGTGAGGAACACCCCAGGAGCCATGGCCCCAGTGCCCCGAGGGCCCCCCGGGCCGAAGGGTCCCGGTCCTGCCGTGTACTCGTGATCCATCAAGCTGGCAGAGTAGTAATCCATCCTGCGGTCGGGGCTGAACTCGGGTCCAGAGGAGGAAGCCTGTGGCGGGGAGGGCGGGGCC